>WMED01004844.1:0-20194 GCA_019650415.1 Pipa parva
TTTTTATTTACGATTTACACAACGTGCCAACTTTTCTGATTTTGGGGTTTGTATTATAGGAGTCCATGCCATATTTATAAACACATGTGGGGGGACACACAGAGTACTGCTGAAGGAGACCCAGCCAGATTAGCAAACTAAGGAGCCCAGCCTACCTTCTGGACAATTGTGTCTGTGTAATTCATTATCACAAACATGAATGGTTAACATTTCAGCATGTGAAGTGAGGCTTAAAACTTACCAGATCCCTGATGCTGATGATCTGGTGTGAATTCCTATTGAGCTGTGGGGCCTGTTTGCTGGGTTGTAGTGGTGGGTGGGGGGGGGGGGGGGTTCCTCAGGATTTTTGATGTCAGCCCTGTATGTATTAAAGTATGTAACATAGTTCTGTGGAATTTGTGGCATAATGTCCCTACAGCATAAAAACTTGTGTTTACTCTCAAATTTTCCAGACCTTTAGGAAATGTGAGATTCAGAAATTATCCACATGTATATGATTTTGTATGTATGTATGTTTTTATAAAGCGCAGCTGTGTTACGCAGCGCTGTACAATGTACAATCCAACAATACAGTTATAATACAGACAAGGGAAGTACATAACAAAGAACAAGTGAAGTAAATTACAATCATATAATCAAGAAAATACATCACTGTTAGGGGGTAATTTAGGACACTGCGAAGTGAGGTGTGGAGTCCTCGCCTCACTTCGCACTGACTGGTATGCGCACGCTGATGTCCTGCACGCGGCTCTTGCCTCGCCGAGACTGGAATCCCTTTAAAGCGCACGCTGATGTCCGCGTGCAGGACATCAGCATGCGCATATCAGTCAGTCCGAAGTGAGGCGAGGACTCTGCACCTCACTTCGCAATATCCTGAATTACCCCCTAAGTGCCAGGCTATGATTGAAACAAGAGGATAGAGGTCCCTGCCCCATAGAGTTTACAGTCTAAATAGGAGGAAGACTTACATAAATGGATAGGAGGGTAACAAGTGCAGTAGCATAAAGTGTCAGTTCATTTGGCTATAGGTGCCAATTATATAAGAGAATAAATACAAAATAGAATAAATAGTTGCTTAAAGGTAAAATACAGATATGAAAACCATTTGCTTTTGCAAATTTACATTTGGAAACAAAAGAAATAACCTTAATTTGCAAGTATTTTGTGTGCTTTCTGTGTGCATCTATGCTTTTTACTGGGTATTTCAAATTTTGAGAAATTATACAACCCTTAATATAGTAAATCAATGAAGTATACAGGTATCTGACAAAGATTTTTATTTTTGGAAATTCCATCAAGTGAACATTTTTAATAAATATTTACTTTTTAAAATTATTTCAAATTAAATGCCAGAGCTGCCGCTTGTTCTCTACGGAAAATAAGTTATGCGTTCCCCTTGCTGATATGGAGAACACCATTTTTCATGACAGTTATTAGAAGTCTGTTTCAGGACCATTTGTTATTATTTTACCTATAGTAACCTCTGATTCATCATGGGGGATACAAGGAAACCTTAAAAAATAGTCCAATATGGAGTAATAGTTCTAATGTAAATATGGTTAGACAAGGGAAATGTATTACTAACATTATATGAAATTGTTATTGGCTGATCCAGTGGTAAACCTGATTGTCAGTGTAGATCAAAGCACCAAACTGATAGAGTCTACATGGTATTAATCTGGTAACTGGCTAACTAAATAGTAATATATGTAAGCATTTATATAAGGAAGAGGTTATCAATATGTGAAAAAATATTTCAGGAGATGTGGTAGAGATAAATACAATGACAAAATTTAAACAGGTATGGGAAACTTAAAACATCATTTTCTAAACAAAAAATTTGAATGTAGACTAGCAAACTATTATTTTCGCTGTATTTCTGTACTTTTGTAATTTAGCAAGCGATGATCTTAAAGTATACTATTTTACTTTTTTAACCACAATATGCATTGATCTCACTAGAGGCTTAGGGGCTAATTTACCATTGTGTGTAGTGAGCTGCGAAGCCTTTGGCTCACTTCGCACAGACTGATATGCGCTTGCTGATGTCCTGCACGAGGACATCAGCGAGCGCTTTAAAGGGATTCCAGTCTTGGTGAGGCGACTCTTTTGGTCTCGCCGAGACTGGAATCCCTTTAAAGCGATTGCTGATGTCCGCGTGCAGGACATCAGCGAGCGCAAAACAGTCAGTGCTAAGTGAGGCGAAGGACCCGCACCTCACTTCGCACTATCGTGAATTCCCCCCTTAATCTCCATAAATCATGACTGCTAATGAATCAGTGTGATGAAGATAATTTCACGTGCTTATTTATTGTAAGTCTATTAAGTCTAAAGGGGTAATTCAGGAAAGTGCGAACTCACCTTGCGATGCTTCGCATCAGCTCACCGAGACTGGTACGTGCTCCCTGCTCTCCTGCACGCGGAGATCAGCAAACGCTTTAAAAGTACTTCGGCTCACCTCGCGACCACTCGAGTTGCCTCGCCAAGCCGAAGTACCTTTAAAGCGTTCGCTGATCTCCGCCTGCAGGAAAGCAGGGAGCACGTACCTGTCTTGGCGAGCTGATGTGAAGCATTGCAAGGTAAGTTCGCACTTTCTTGAATTACCCCCTAAGTTGTTTCACTTCCTTGGCAGAAATATCTACAGTATTGGCCTCCCCCATGCTTCATATTAATTTTTTTAATGTTTGTCTGAAGTAGAAAATCATAACTAGAATCCCAGCAACATCTAGAAAATTAATAACGTGAAAACCTTTATCATTACTGCCAGAAGTAAAGCCCGAGGCATCTAGTGGCTTCAGGCTTATCTACTGGGAAAAAAATAATTTCCAATCTGTTCATAAATTCATACATTTCAATCTACGTTAAATACCCTTTGAGTTGCACTGCTCCCCTTTCCTATCGTGTCTGGAGTTAATCAATTAAAACTGTGCCTTTATCTGTTAGTTACTTTCTAATCAATGCTACGTCAATGAGTGATCATAATGCAATATGATTTTATATATATACAGTATATATATATATATATATATATATATATAGCAAACACTTAATAAATATTGCCTTAAATTCCGAGTCAACTAGGGATTGTCATAATCATAGAAAACTCATTAAATCTCTGTGTTTAAAAGAATTCTATTGTGGAAAAGAATATGTAATGAATCCTAATTCAGGAATTTAGGATGTGCAACAACAGCAATAGCACAACAAAGGTATTTCAGAATATTGATTGCGCTGAGCAAAGGCAGTGTCTGGTGTGTGTATGGGGATATAAGGAAGGATTATAAGCAACGGAGATTTCAAGGGGTAAAACAATGTATTACACAGTTCACACTAGTTGTTTTTCAGCTGAGCTGTTTTTTAATTAGGCTCATTATTGTCTAATGTTCAAAACAAAATAGATAAAAAAACAGCTACTATGACCATGGCTTTAGTAAGTCTTAGTATTGAATGCAATGGGCTTACTGCACTAGCTCAGTCATATAGCTATCCTGTGACAATAAAAAGTTAAATTTGTTTTTGTGCTTAGGCTGGGGTCACTAGAAGTTCTTCAGCTGAGCTAGTAAAATAATGTCCAATGTTTCCTGTGGGTTAATCCACACAGGCTATTGTCTTTACCACTATAGACAATAATGAGCCTAATAATAAAAACTCAGCTGAAAAACAGCTAGTATAACCCTGCCCTTATTGTGCTTTGTGCTGAGGGAAATAGGTAAGAAAACCGGTTTTCTTAGCATAAGGTGATTTCTGTTTAAATTTTAATTCATACAATTAAGGTATCATAGACTTTGGTTTCATGCATTTTAGATGACCTCAGCTAAATTATTCATTTATCACAAAAACAAACATTTTACAGAACATTCTGTAGGCCACATATTTTGTCTGTGCTACCATATGGTATTCAGCACAATTCTTTGATCTTTAAGTCATACAAACTGTGTATTTTATAGGTGTGAAGTTTTACTCCATCCTAACAATTTGTCCCTCTAAACCAGTGGTTCTCAACCTTGTTTGAGGTACCGAACCCACCAGTTTCATACGCACATTCACCGAACCCTTCTTTCGTGATAAATCACCCTTCTTTAGTGGTAAATCCCTTGACCTCCATGGCGGAGGCTCCACCGAACCCCTGAGACCGACTCACTAAACTCCTAGGGTTCGATACAACCCTGGTTAAGAACCATTGCTCTAAACCAAATCAGTCTTGATAGAAATAATAGCACAAAAAGATAAGAAATAAAAGGGGAAAACATTAAATATAAAATCTAAAAGAAACCCATTAAGAAAGTCTACTATCAAAAATCATTTTTTAATTTCCACTAGCAGATGTGGAGACCATGTTTTAACAACAAAGACATATAATGGGGGATATTTAGAACAGGTTGAAATGTTTAAAAACAAAAGAAAAACATTTTTTATCACTTTACTTCTTTTCAGTTAGGCAAATATTCGCTGACTTTTCATACATCCCCATAGGCTTCAATGTTGAATTTAACCACAATGGTGACTTCACAGGCAAATTTCTTGACATGAGTTTTTTGCTGTCACCTTCAGAATTTATCAGAAACAATATTCTATTGAATATCAACATGAAAAAGTCAACAGAAGGGAACTTGTTGCTGTGACTGTGACTACTAGTAATATTATTAACAAGTTTCCCTAGGAGAGATATGAAATGGCTAGTATTAAAACCCACATGCTAAATTTAGCATTACACAGAAAAATGGAGTTAGTATTGACATAAACATACAATCTCATTCAGAGTAATTGTAATCATAGAAATTGAATAAACTTGGAAAAGGCAGATTTCACCTTTCCAAGTTTATTCCTGTGAGATCTTCTGTAGTTTTGAAAAAAAAAGAAAAACTTGACCAAAAAGTTTCTGTTGGTAAATATCAATCGAAAAAAATCTTGTGATATTTACCACGAGAAATTGCCGATCTCTCACGGGAATAAACTGAGAAGGTTGCAACAATTTAATCATCTGTGCATTGAGTGAAGGAAAACAAGTTGCTCTAGTAATAGTAACAACATAGAGACCTGATTGGTGTATGCCACATTTTGGTCACAAGTTTTGCAGCTGTAGTACAGTCTACTACACAACAACAAAAGTTTTTTACACCCCTTTCAATGTCAGACAATTCCTAGTTCATGTTGGCCCTGTTGTCACCATATTTACTACCGGTATTATTTTTAAGTGAACTGTCACTTTACACAACTTTATTCAAAAAAAAGGTTCAAGAGTGAAATTTATTAAACTCAGAAAAGACATTTTTGCTTTTCCAAGTTTAATAATTGGGAAAACACTCTGAAGTTTCTCGTGATAAGTATCGCGAGATTTGCTTTGATTGATACTTGCTGTGAGAAACTTTTTCCATTGAATATACCCACAGAAATGTAGCTATATGGTATGGCTGCCCTTTCCATGGATAAATTCAATAGAAAAAGTTTCTCATGGCAAGTTATCTATCAAAGGAAATCTCACGATACTTACCGCAAGAAACTTCAGAGTGTTTTCCCGATTATACTCAGAGAAACCAAAATGGCTTTACTGAGTTTAATACATTTCACCCCCTGGGTGTTAACCCCCTAATTTGCCACTTTCATTTGTCAAAGTGCTGAGTGAATATGCTCACAGTAAGCTACCAAATTGAGTGCGTGAGTGCTATCTTTGGACTTTGATGAATGTGTGGATATAAGTGAGAGGCAATCAAATAGACTATGGAAGCAGATATTTAAAGGGGTTTTTATATTGAATCAAATTTAGCTTATGCTTCAGTTTAAATACTAGACACAACACAACACAAAATTTCCCCTAAACAACGTTAACCTTTTTATAACTGACTGGGATAACACATCATCTTTTAGAAATGGTTAGCAGGTGATGTCTTTATAATATGGGATGGGAAAATACATTTTTGAAATACTTTAAGTAGAATGACAAGAATTTAATTTTACTTATAAATATGATTTAAAAGAATTAACATTTTTGGATGTTTGGCTTTATATAGCGAATACAATATTTATACAGTGTTCTTTATTCCGCTTATTACTATAAGCCATGCTTCAGTATTTCTCAGCCATCTCTTTTAATCTTCAGGTTACTGTTTCGCTAGCTGCTTTAAGAAGGACCCACATCTCAGTCTCCAGTGCTTCTGGTGCTTTGCTCTTTTGTTTAGCAGTTCTTGTTACTCCACATATATCCTCAATGTGTCCATGGGTGCAGCATCAGTCTAAGTTTCCAGGTCATCTGAATCCATAGTTGGAGACTGTCTGCAGTGTTACAGTCAGTTGCCACTAGTGTGGGGGTTAACCCAAGGGCTGAAACCTTGAAGTCTACTGTGGAAAAGGCGGACTTCCTTGTGGAGTTTAAGGTTGAAGACCAGGGGCTTCACAGACTCTGGGTCTTGGTGTCTAACTAGAGTCAAACCCACTGTGATAAAAGATTCCACTTTCCTATGTCAAGCCTCAGTCACATTCCAGTGTCAAGTTTCTCTAGAGGAATAACAGGGTAAGGGTGCACAACAGGGCCCCTAATGTTGCCCTGGTCCTGTTGTTTTCCATTTCACATAACACAGTTCTCTCACCAGATTCCCCTGGAAGATCCTGCTAGGCTCAGGAAAAAGTTCTGTCACCAAACTTGGGTTTAAAGTTAAAGGCCTAACTGACATGGAGTGTGGTAGGTTTACCAGATAGAGTATAGACCAGATGTTTGCTATACCCAACAAGGTGAAAGTAATAAGTAGACCCCAAAGTCTGAGAGGTGCAAATCCATCCATTAGGTAGGAAACTGAGAGTTGGTGTAGAACCTTCACAGCCATTCTGGTAATATAAGGCTAAGCTGATTGCATGAAGCCAAGGTGGTGTTATGTTACAATTCCTGAAATGTACAGAAAGTTAACAATGAATGCATAGATCTCTACAATAATGCAGTGACTAACTAAGCTGTGACTACTGCATCACATACTGTAAATAAGAATGGCAGGACAGTTGCCAAAAAGGTCATATAAAAGACAGGCAGGAGATGTGGTTCTGCAACCATGAATATGTTTAGTACCTTTTGCACAAAATATTTGCATTAAAATAGTTAAAAGACAATGATTAAATAATTCTTAAGTTTTGAAAGTATCAGGTTGGTTTTTGTTCATGCTTTTCTGTTAATGTATTTCAATTATACATGAGCATGTAATTTCACTGAGAGGTCGAATATCCCCACTGCATTATTATCATAATGGTCACCTTCTGCCCTGAGAAAGGTAAAATATCAGAAAATGTCTCATTTTACAAGCGAAAATAACTTTTTGATGTAAAAAAAATGCACACAAAACTGATTTTCTACATGTCAAAAACAGCATTTTTAAATAGGCGATATCGGCATAATAAAATATATACTGTTTTCCCATCATTAGGCCTTCAATAAACCTTTTCGACTTTGATAAATATCCCCAAGTTTGAAATGTGTAAGGCTACATGTTTGTGACACAGGAAGCCTCTTATCTGTAACTGACATTTTACTACTGCTACATTGACTTCTCTGACATCAGATTTTATAGACATCACCAACAATCCTCAATTTTATATTACATCACCAACAATCCTCAATTTGTGTAAAACATGCAGGACCAGTTAGACTTCCCAAACTCCACACCAGAGTAGATTCTTTTCTCAGACGCTTGGGAAGCTGCAAAATAATTGGCCAGCATCGAAAGATAAACTGCAAAAGAACAGGGTTAACCTGATTGGTTCTGGTCAGGAAGATTAGCAGAAGAATATCAATAGAAGAAGAATATTAATATTAATTTAATTAAATTCTGTTTTTAGTAGAATACATAATATTCTAAGACCAATATTTACAAAAAGTCAAAAAGTTGACACATATCTTTGGTGTTTTATTGTCATCTTAGAAATAATAATTAATACCAAATCAGGAGTGGTGAACAGTTTTCAGCCAGATTAAAATGTTTTCTACTGTTGTGAATACTGTCGAAATAAAATTGAAAATTCACAGATTGAAACTGTAAAGCCTCCTTTATAAAGTTGTCACCATGGTCACAGCTGAATTCATTGAAGGAAAAAGAAAAACTTTGATGAAATGTCACTGAATATCCACCAAATTGAGGGGGTAATTCAGCATTCAGCGAAATGAGCTCCGAAGCGTTTGGCTCACTTCGCAAATGGTATTATGCGCATGCTGATGTCCTGTACGTGGACATCAGCATGCGCATTAAAGGGATTCCTGTCTCGGCGAGGCAACTCTTTTGGTGAAAACACAACAGAAAAGACATTGCTCTAACCATTGCTAGATTTTCCTATAGACACATGAGGCTCATTAATTAAGGCAGCTGAGACAGAAGGAAAACTCTCACCTAATCTTTTACATGTTCATTCTGATTAAAAAGTATTGTTATTATTGAAATTTCATTTTGCATTAAATTACAGACAGATAAAGTACTTCATTTCCCTGCATTATTTAGCTTGTTATTATTTGCACAATGTTAATTACATTGTGAAAATTCAACACTGATGGTAACCCTTTCCTTGCACAGTTTATTTTCTGCTGTGCTGATTAGAATATTTACTGCACCTGAAGCTGAATGTAAATGATGCTCAGAACCAATAAGATAGCAATAAACAGTCCATGCAGGTTTGAAGGGGCCATGCTATAACTGGGGTAAAATTGAACTTTTCACAGAGAAATTATAAATGTAGAAATGCAGTATCATTTTTATCATTTTGCTTGGTACCAAACAACTCCCAAAGGGTTGATATACATGTATTAAAGGACTAGTATTAATAGATATTAATATATTAAAGGAACGCTAGAAAAAAAATCCTATTTCGATCAGCATGGCAGATGTTCCTATATACAGGTAGTATTGGTAAAAATGTTAACTTTGAAGTTGAATTAATTATTTATATAATATATTTATAGCATTATTTATATTTGTATTGTCATTTAAATATTAGTGTAATTATATAAACTCCTACCTAGTCCAATTGTTTTTTAGGGAACTTAATGTAATACGTGTAAGTAAATAATGCAGAGAGAGAAAGAGACAGCACAAACCAAAATAAATCACAAATTCAACTTGAAATATTATATTTTTATATTTTATTGCATAGGAACTGCCTCACCAAACTCAAATGAAAATGTATTTTCTGGTGGTATTCGTCCTTTCGGATCTTTAATCATAACAGAAGTAGGTTAGGGGAGAAGAATGTTGTATGAGAAAGTAACTAAATAATAAAGGGAAGATGGGAGTAAGTAAATGAAATATCTCTTTACATGTGGTTTTAGAAATCGGGCGTTATATTATCAAATGCATACAGTAGATGCAGTTTCACAGTGTATTCTGTTTACTGGAGATACCAATTTATCCGAAAATATGTGAGGCCCAACATTACGATTACTGTAGATAGGCTACCCTGATTATTGCTAATAGTTCCCCAGGCAGAAAATTCCACCTCTCTCACTCTAGGACCTGTCCAGAGTTGAAGGCACCTTCGGTAAAAGTCTAAGACTCAGCCTTTCTGCAACAATGATACAGTAAGCTTTGTTTTATTAGCAGGTGAATAACTTGTTTTGGTTGTCCCAGGGGTGCCTTGTTATGTATGACTTTTATAAACATAGCTGTTGAAATAATTATTGATTTTATTGTTCTGTTCTTCAGTTCAAAAGCAAACTGATGCCCTTTCCCTGAGACCCAAGAATCCAGAAGAGAAATACAATTTTGTGACTAGGATTGGAATGATGCCTTTCTGTTATTTCAGTGTTCATCTGTTCATCATTTCTTATTTAAATTACTGATAACACAATAAAAAGAAGATTTTCCTCTTGTATGGGCATGATAGTTATTAAAGTTACTTTACCCTTGAGGATCAAAGCATGGATTTTTTTAAATAAAAGTATCATTTACATGGTATCTTTAGGTATTTTTTGTTTTGAGTACAGCTTGCAAATGGATATTCAGCAGTAAATACGAACATCCGAATAGCTGTATAGGGGAATGTAAGTAATATAGCTGATTAAAAATAAGTTAAGCATTTTTTTTTGCCCTACTTTAGCATACTAATTAATTACCTATATTGGCCCAACCTAATGTATCAGTAGTTAAAGCTGACTAGTTAGGTCTAACTTCAAGTTATTGTGTTTTTTTTTTAGGTTTTTCTTAATAAGGTTCTTTAGGGAAAATGGTTATTGAATGTTATGAAAAGTTAATGACAGAATGTTTATAATGAGTGTTATCAAATGACTATGTCAGTATACACATATTTGGGATAGAGTTAGTGTATTCTGAATAAAGCACAAAAAAGTAAATGAATGTATTTTTAAAGTCTGGGGGCAAATTTACTAAATTTGAAAACCATTTTCAACTAGTAAATTCAGGAGAACCAGCCTATATTTAACAATATCACTGTTTTCTTCTATTCACTAAACTGTTCAAAAACAATTTTATCACCCACAAGAATTCTCCACCCTCAGGCTAGTGAAAGCCTTTCATTCCCTATTTAGTTGGTCCCTGTCATTTAACCTAAGTCCAAAATGTTTTCCCATTGAAAAGAGACACCGATATTGATCTGTAATGGAAGGAACCCTCATAGGCAAGCATTGCTTGTGTGCAAGTTTCCCATTGTTAACAGAGCGATATTTAGAAATAATTTATTTCTATGGGGAAAAATGATGGCCTTCCTTTGTAAATCAGGGAACCAAAAATTGACAGTGAAATGGGGTGAAATCAGTCGATATGTTCGAATTGGCCTTAGTAAATATGCCCCAATTATATGTATTGTATGTGATTCTATACAATTATTACCATTATTTTGGGGATTACTGACTCTGCAATGTGCTTTTGGTGTAGAGCCTCCAGTCAATAAATCAATATTAATATACAAAGACAAAGAATCAAGTGCCCAGGGACAGTTTATGCATAGTAACTGAGAGGTTTAGGAATTTTAACCTGCCCCCACAGTTATCGACAGTTTCTAGATAAACCAACTGTTCTATTTAGGGAAGATTAGAGACAATTCTCTGGATAATCAGCAAAAATGTTGTGATAGAAGGACATATGATATGTCAGCCAGGATTGTTCTGTGGTAGCCATCTTAACTCTAGTTTCATCATCTTAAACTTTATGTTACCTTTTAGCTGTAAATGTAGACTTGCTTTAGGAATTCAAGAAAAACAAGATATCACAATGGTTTACGACTTGTGTGAGGGGGTAGAGGTAGAGGCGCCTGGTTTATCTGAGTGATGTATTTTTGAATACTTTCACAAAACTTAGAATAGCATTGTTAGAGTTTAATGACTGGATGTTATGGCCCATATATGCATTTAGATGATTGTAATACTTATCTAACTAATAACCAATAGTTTTAGAGAATTATAATCCATCCCATGTGGGACTGTACCTTCTTTGTTCTAACTTATGAATAAAGTATAAAAGTGTGTGCTGTCAATCAATAACGTAGAGCTCATTCCAAAGAGAAACCAGTGTGTGTCTCTCTGTGTTTGATCTCACTGAGTGCTCATCCTTCAACCCTTGATTTGGCCTACACTGGGAAAAGCAAAGTTGTCTGGTTTGCTACTACAATTTGTAATGCTGTTACACACATAGACATTTTTTCTTTTTTTCTGGGAGGTTTAGATTTATATTACTAAAATCTCTGTTGCAAGGTTTGTTCATGAAGGGAGATAAAAACCATCAATCTCCTTGTGTGATCTTCTGTATTACCTAATTCATTATGATGGATTAAAAATTCAGTAAAGCACTCTTTATAGCTGAAGACTGTGAGACTATATTTCTTTCTGTGAGTTGTTTCAATATGGTGAAGCAACCAGGCATCCACAATTCTTCATTTCAGAAAAATTACATAATACCCTTTTCATATTGTAATTCGGGAAGGCTGAAGCCATTTGTCAGAATTCTTTTTATAATGTAAAAAAGGCAAATTAATCAGGAGGCAACCCATCAGGGTAGCTGCTCATGTTCATACTTCAGAACTCAAAACCAAAGCCTTTGGTTAAATAAATGAATTCTGAACAAAACCAAAATATGTAATCAGAACCAAAACCAAAAAACCAGAGTCTGAGCACAGCACAATCCTATTAAATTATCCAGAATAAGGTTATTAACTTGCACTGTTTTACAATTTTAAAGGATGTCCCAAAATATTATGATTAAACAATGAAGAGTTTGCAATGGATTAGTGCCAGGTGCTATATTCTTCTGTGGTTGAACATTAAGATACCTTATTTGTGAGGTTACAGCAAAGAGTGCTTCAAAATCAGATTGTAAATACCTTCTAAACCTGTTTTGAAACAAGGTAAAGTTTTGTGTTCATAACTTTTATTTCTACACAATACTTGTTATCTTTTAAATTATATTTCCAATTTGTATTTACATGTGTCTGTTTTCCCTTCGCTGACTGTAGACCATTTTTATTTGATAAGTAAACAAGCCCCTACTCTGCCCCACTGTTTTTGCTGATTATCCAGAGAATTGTCTCTAATCTTCCCTAAATAGAACAGTTGGTTTATCTAGAAACTGTCGATAACTGTGAATTATAGATTATATGTAATTATGTAATGCCCCAGGATGCTCAACAGATAAAATATAGCTTCAGAAAGCAAAGAGAACAACAACTCAAACCAATAAAGATCAGGACTTTACCTTTAAAGACATATTTACAGTCTTTAAAGTGTGATGGATGGAAACACTTGCTCCATGGATACAGTCACTTCAATAAAATCAATGGAACTGTGCGGATGCAGATTTCTGTAACTCAAGGTCTGCTGCAAATTCTTCTTTGTCCACAAGAAACTCCAATAAGCAATCCTCTAGAAAATGGAACAATTGCACTGGCCTTAAGAGATAGCAGAGAAAGAAACTCCTCGTGTAGAAATCTTCAACATTTAAAGAAATTTGCTGAAATTGCACTCACGTTTTGTAGTTGAAATATTAGCATAGAACAGATAGAACTGATAAGATTCCGACTTCAATGAGTTAGTTCCATGTCTCAGCTGTGCTTTGTATGTGATCCGCTACAGGGTAAGAACTCCCAATAAAAAGTTATAATAGTGTAATTTTTAAAACACCTTTAATAAAAATCAAATATTTACACTCACATGAAATGTTAAAATAATAAGCTCATCAGAAATAATTCCTTCCTACGCGTTTCACCTATTCGGGCTTCATCAGGGAAATTGGTAAGATATCACAAGTAGTGTAACTGAAGTTGAAGGAGGGATTTTATCTGTTCTATCTGTTCTTTGATAATATTTCAACTATAAAACGTGAGTGCAATTTCAGCAATTTTCTTTAAATGTTGAATATTTCTACACGAGGAGTTTCTTTTTCTGCTTTCTCTTAAGGCCAGTACAATTTTTCCATTTTCTTGAGGATATTTACAGTCTTTGCCTAATAATAACTTCCATACCAATTCAAATGGCAGTGTCCTTTTATCTAGGAGATGATAGATGAGATGTTTTGTATATATCATAACAACAAACAATATGAGACTGTCACCATCGCTCATATACAATTTATTGTGCCAACTCCAGCTGGGCGTACATCCTAAAAGTACACCTGAGGAAGGGCAGGTCTATCCCCCCCAAAACATTGTGCACTTTTTGGATGTACGCCCAGCTGAAGTTGGCACAATAAATTGTATTTGAGTGACACGGGCAGTCTCTACAACTCATATTGTTTGTTGCTACATTGATTTTAGGACAAAGTTCCCGGGTATTGTGGGCTACAAAGATTTAATTTACTCAAGTTTAATTGTTTTCTGGATATCCAAACAGTAGCACAAGTGAGTAGTTAATCTACTGGGAAATGTTAAGGGATTCATCTGTACAGCTTAGTGGATATTCATGAAACCATGTGACATTGAAAAAATAGCATCAAATTTGTGTTCATAAGTTTCAATTTAACAAATTTCAATTAAACAATAAACACAGTGTTCTAATCTATTTATGGATGTCCTTGAATAACCCAATGCCATAAGTAACTCTTACAGTTAATCAGGGAAAATGATGATATTGTTATATAGCTGATAAATATCCCCCTGAGTGTTAAGTGTGTAAATAGAATGTAATACATAAAAAAAGTAATGTATATTGTGGATTTTCAATCTGCCCATATTCCCTGAAAAAAAAGGTTGTCAAGAAATATTTCATTTTATTATACCACTAAAACACACCAAGTTTAAATCTATCACAGAGAGAGATAATCATAGCCATTGCTATATCTGTAAACAGCAATTCAAACCAGGTTAAACTCTGGCCTACTTGATTTTTATGGGTTTTTTTCCATCAGAGTTTGCAAACTGCTAATTAATAGATTTCTGTTGTGTGAGAAAGTACAAATCAACTTACCCGTGTACATTTACTAATGCCTGAAGATGAGAATTAAAAGAGATAGACCTGGCATGAATAAAGAACACTACTGAGTATCTCTGCAGTAATCAGTTTTGGTTGTGACATAACTTTATGGGAAGGCAATTACACCTCTTGCTTCTCTGTAGATTGCTTTGCAGTGCTCTTCCTTGAAGTTGCCTTTGAGTTTGAGAACACAAGAAGAGAACAATGCAGAGGTATCAAATGATCAACGTTCAACTTTAATTTATTGTGTCATGAATGAAGGGAATTTCTTAACCTTCAGTAAAGCTTTTCTCTTAGTGCTAGTTATGCATGATAATTACTAACAATAAACTATGCTGCAGTTAAGAACTGAACAAGAGGGGCATGTTCAGACATAATTGCTGGCATAACTATGGTGGAATTTTATCCACCATTAAATTCTGCCAGGTGTGAAAGAGAAATAATCTGCTTGCTGATAGTGTAAATGGAGAATAAAACCATGTCCAGCCCATATAGGCTACTAATAAGACAACTTATAATATGAGGCTAGTGTGTTTGAAGGGCACTTTGTTAGTGGGCTGTCCTGTGTTTTCATTGTGTTCATATGCTAATGTGGAGTAACATATAGGCTACTAAATACATAGTCAGCTTTTCAACTTAGGGAACTACAGCAGGAATGGTAAGGCATCCAGCCCAAGAATATAATAATGTTGGCAGCTCTGCAGAATGAAATCTAGATGTTGTTGTTCTGATACCAGCCACATTTGAAATGCTGCTGATGTACTGCTTGTAACTGAAACTAAGGGGATCTATGGGAGTACTGACAGAGGATGGGATTCATAGTGGATTGAAGTTAACTGCTTAGATGTACCAATACAATAAAGTCAATCAAATATTATAATTTCATGTGGATGGTTAGAAGAAGTTCTCAAACTCAACAAGCTGAACTTTTTCAAAACTGTCTCCATTTTAAATATTGATCCAACACAGTGACAATAATGACCACTAAGCTGCAGTAAAATTAACTCATCAGGACCATGAGGAGATGCTGGAACAGACAAATACTGGATTCATAGTTAGACTTGGGAGGAGAAAGACACAGGCACAGACAAAAACCACAACAAACTGGATAATATTAGAATAGACAGAAAATACAGTCCAAGAAGGAGACAGGCAAAGTGCAGAAACAATTAAAGAGGTCATGGACATAGCAGGCAAAGGACAGGAGACAAACTTGTGTGGTCAGGATAAACAGGATCAAGTGTAACAAATAGCGCTTTGGTATTAACAGAATTTTCAGGAACCAATTTGAGCAAGGAAAACAGGAAATTGCAGTCTTACATAGCAGTGAATATTGAAGAATAGACTACACTTCTGTGAATAGGACACAGCTGCTCGACCAATTAATTCTACTATCCCAAGGTGAACACACATTAATTTAGTCTCAGGTTTCCTCATGACAGTTCTATCATTTTTTTCCCCTTTTCTACTAGCATTTTTCATTTTTTTTGTCTTTTAAGAAAATCCTTTAATATACTCCTTTATCTCTTTCTCTATTCTTGGCAAGTTCCCAACAAATTAAATCATTTATGCAATTGATTCTGATCTGACTGAAACAGGCATAACACTACATTGGGGAGGAAGCATACAGGGGAAGGCAGAGTTCCATAGAGTATGTTGATTTGAATTATCCTCTTTCAAATCTGAGTGATATTTAGAGAAGCACAAGTAGGTGAGGCAGTGGACATACGACAAGGATCACATTGTAGAAGCCTTCCAACAGGTTTGATCTTCAAGAAGGAATAAAGATTTTAAGCCTGAAGTAAGCAAAAAATATGCTTAAACATGGTAAAGCATGGTAGAAACAAACTAAATTTAACACCATGAAATGAGGACCAATTGCATCAAACATACATGGAGGTTGTACTTGAGTTCTAGATAGTTAAAGTAAAATTCCATGCTTGGTCCTATAGTTCCCTGAGGTAACTGCACTTAGTTATTTTAGTCTCCCTTGGATCTGTTTGTGATCCTTTTCTCTTTCACACACTGAGCTGTGTACACTTTTAGTTACTAGTATGCCACAATGTACAATGCATAAGCTTCTTGGGTTTCAGAAGTAATTACCAGTGACTATCATATCCAATCACAATAAGTGGTGCTGGTAAAAAGGGTTGTGTGGCAATTAGATTCTAATGGGCAAAAATATGAACAGTTACCCTGGAGTTTTGCTTGGTTTAATCAATCTGCCTTGGAAAGCTACTGGGACATGCATTTTATACTGGTCCAGCTGATTTCAGCCCCTACATATCTACTCATTGTGTTCTCATGATGACAATAAACATATAGCTTTAATAAAGAACAAGATATTTGAGTCAGACAAGATTAGAAAACTTCTTTCTGAATGATATGGGTTCAAATTAATTACAATGAAATTCAAATGATATTGATATGAGGGATGAGGCAATAACTTTTTTGGATAACTATATTGGAATGAAGATAATTACCAGGTTCACTTTTAAATCTAGCTCAAAAAATGCTAAGATAATGAAATTATCATTAAGATCTATTATCATAAAGTAATTGGATTTATCAATGACTGTTAATAGGAACTACTCTGCTTCTTGTTACAGCAGAGGAGAGGAGGTTAAATGAACAATAAGAAATAAACAGCAAGCGAAAATAACTCCCCTTAGGCCTAAATAGAATAAGTTACATATTGACTGACTGTGCAGTAAGTCCCTGGTGTAACATTTGCACATGCAACACAATACCAATGAAATTACTTAGGTGCAATGGTAATGGAATGAAACTGCAGCACAATAGTTGCTAAACAGGTTTTTCCAACTTTAACATAGTTTGACTTCTCCTTATCTTTAGAATACACTATAGCAGTAGTAGAAACTAAATGGAGAGAGGGTTGCCTACTAAACAAAAACAGAAGGAACAGGAAATCAGTGATTTGTAGAGTCAAGTCCAGTAATTACAACAACACTTAAACATGTCATTTTTTGGTGAAGGAATCCCAGTTTTCTTTCTTTTTTTCTTTGCATTCAGCAGATTGAAACGTATGTCCTTTTATTTGCTGAAGTAGGTAAACTACTTATAAAATAAGTAAAGTAATTTTCCAGCTCTCTCTCAGCTATGATATTTGGGGATTGCAACCCATTTCTTCATGATTTAGCATTGCTTTATCTAGAACATTACAAATGGTTTGATAACAAGAATGAGGTTTTCTGCTATATTTATTTAATGTTGAATATTTTGGCTGTCCATTCTCTCTCTCTTTTTTTTTTTCTTTCTTTGCTGTAAAATCTAACATAGAACATTCCTAGTTTCTTAAGTCACACATTTATTCCATTATTCCAAACTTCAATTAGTCGTTACTCGAAAATGTATTTTTTTATTCACAGGAGTACAAACATGAAAATGTTATGATTGACTTTACTTCATTATACATTATAAATGATATTTGTTTACCAAATATTTAAAGCAAATTATCATATTCAAAGAAAGTTACAAACACTATTATTCAATAAGGGGCAGAATTATGAAAAAAGATGAGGAAAATGAGAAAAAAAGGTCCTGTTTTAGGAATATTAAGGAATGTGTACATTTAGAATGAAATTGATAACTTCTGATCACTGAGTTACTATGCATCAGTGTACATATTTCTCCTCTGGCCCAAAAAATGTTGGATACATCTCTGTGTATAAATATAAATGCTATGCATAGATATATATTCTCTCTCAGAGCCTCATTGTCTAAAGTGAGAAATTCACCTGTCGAATTCACTTCCCTACAATATGACTCACATTGCCAAAACTGGTCACAAATTCACTTCTCACTATTGACTAAGTAGAGAATACACTTGATGAAGAGGCAGACAGCACGGAACGCTGTCAGATGCATAGTGTGGCACAGTCAGTCAGATAGAAGTAGGTTGATAAGTCATGTGGAGTGATGCGAATTCAACAAGTGAAGGGAAGTGACATCAGTCTCATCATATCCCAATAATTTCTATTCTAATCTATTTATATGTCACCTTGTCCCTTGCTCATGTTGTCAATTAATCACAGTCGCCATTGTCACTTCTGAAGAATAGTCACTTTATGCAGCACTGGAGCCATGCCATCAGCCCCCCAATTTGCGAGTCTGAAGTGGCGAAGTCAAACAGGTGAATTCAGAGAAGTTCACCTAGTTGCATTCACACTTTTGACACCATCCGCAGCTTAGTCAATGCAAAATGATGCAAAGAGCTCCTTAAGTTCGAGACTGTATTTGGCCAAATTGGCCGTGTATTCGCCACTTTGTAGACTTTACTCAATAAGCAAACATGGAGAATAGATGCAAATTCACAGCTCTATCAGACTATTCACACTTTAGTCAATGATGATTCAACACAGACATCATTCTGCATCTTCTGACACATCCACAATTATATCAGCAATCACAAAGGATTTGAAGACACATACAGTACAAGATTATGAATACAGGGAATGCCTATAATATACAAAGCCCTGTTATTTTACAGTTTTACTGTTTTTCTGTGCTAGTCTGTCTCATGTGGTATGTTATCTCTCCTGTCTCAGTCTCTGTTCTTCTCTCTTGTGTGTTAACCTTAGGTTTCTGTCTCTTGTCTCAGTCTCATTGCTTTAGTGCCTCAGTTTTCCATGTTTCAGTATATTTTCCACTACTATATCCTTTAGCCTTGACCCTATGAATTTCAGACTATAAAGCTATGCTGCACTGAGAAGTACCTACATCTTATGTTTAGCTCTTCCACATCTCTGTGGATGCAGCTGTTCCTGTGCTCCATCTTTGGAGTCTCACAACAATGTTACAGCCAGCTTCCCCAGCCTGGGAGTTGATTCAAGGATCACAACCTAGAAGTCTCCTATGGCAAAAGCCATAACATCATATGGTTTTATACAATATGGATTATTGTTATAAAACTATATCAGTATCCCTTTAACTAGGAGTGTTACTTTAAAGCTGAGAATATAGTATTACCTCTGAAGGTACAGTTGTAAAATGAATGGTTAGAGACAAGAGGGTGTGATGAATGGTGAATCATCAAATTTAAAGGCAACCTGCTATGCAACAATATTATTTGCATAAACTCTTTAGTTACACATAAACTCTAGTCTTTAAAACAAAATACATAATGCATAATGTGTTCTAAAAAACCAACAGTAAATAACATATACAGTATAGCAAATGCAAGTTAAATAACATAGTAACAATATTTATAAGGCTGAAAAAGACACAAGTCCATCCAGTCCAGCCTATTTTCCTGCAATGCTGGCCCTGAGGAAGGCAAAAAACCCTTGAGGCAAGAGCCAATTATCCTCATATTAGGGAAAAATTCCTTACTGACTCCAAATATGGCAATCAGAATAATTCCCTGGATGAAGATCTCACCTTCAGTTATCTATAACTTATAATGTTCTTATACTGAAGGAAAGCATCCAACTATATATTTCCTTCTGAATAATGATATAAAAAGTAAGATAAACTATAAAGATAAACTATAGCATTATTTAATTTCTGAATAATTACTTACCAGAACAAGCTAAAATAAATATTACATATTTTCTGGCTGGTTTACCAGAGACAGCTAAAATAAATATTACTTAAGTTTCTGACTGATTTACCTAAGCAAACTAAAGAATATATTAAAATTATTATTATTCATATAATAAAGCAAATAAAGTTAAAATGAACTATAGATTTCTTTAAATTCAATGAAAATATACTATAGAAAACTGATATAGTTACAGTCATATGCAAAATTTTGGGCACCCCTATTAATCTTAATCATTTTTAGTTCTAAAT
>WMED01004845.1:0-20194 GCA_019650415.1 Pipa parva
AATAATACAATTCTAGAGAAATAAGTTATACAGTCTAAATATATACTTAATATTGAAAACGTTGTTAAGAAAAAACTTGTTCTTTTGAAATTTGATATTCATGTACAAATTAAATTTGTCGCAATAAAAGAAATATTATAAAAAAAAAAAAAAAAAAAAAAAAAAAAAAAAAAAAAGCAAAATATCTCTGGGGAAGCTATTCTGACATCCTGCAAAGAAATTCAAGCAGAGACTCTCCAAAATCTTACAAGTTCAAAGGATGCAAGAATTGTGAAGGTGATATCAAAGAAGTGGTCCAATGTTAATATGTAACTTGGCCTGTTAAGATGTTTTTGATTGAAATAGCTTTTGGTTTTAGTAAATGTGACCGCTTAATGTTGCAAATTCAAAGAATGACCATTTGCGGTTCTATACAACCTATAAAATATTTTGAAAAGTTGTTCTGCATAATAATTTGAAACCGTGCATTTTGAGTTTTTTATTTTAGCAAAAAATACTTTTATCATTGGGAGGTTTGTTCAATAAAATTTGATTTATACTCTAATAGTTCATGACTTAAAAATTATACTGACTATCATTTGCATTGACCATTTAGGAAAATTGGAAATTTGGAACACAGTGTGTGTATATATATATATATATATATATATATATATATATATATATATATATAATATTTGGTTAATTCACTTACTAATCAAGCCTCATAGTCTTATGAAGTAGAGAAAATGGCAGAGCATACTGTGTCGAATTTCCAATTTTCTCCAGATTAACAGCCTAATTCACCATTGTGCAAAGTGAGCCGCGAAGCCTTCGGCTCACTTCGCAAATAGTATTATGCGCCCGCTGATGTCCTGCATGCGGACATCAGCGACCGCATTAAAGGGATTCCAGTCCCAGCGAGGAAACTCAAGTGTTCTCGCCGAGACTGAAATTCCTTTAATGCGCTCGCTGATGTCCGCGTGCAGGACATCAGCGGGTGCATAACACCATGTGCGAAGTGAGCCGAAGGCTTCGCGGGTCACTTTGAACAATGGTGAATTAGGCTGTAAGGCGGATAATTAGGTGGTTGATAGCAGGGGTCCTACTGTCCAACCAACTAATCCTCACAAACCAAGAAATGTCCTCCATCGCTCCTATGGGAATCTGTTGTTTAGTGAATAAAGAGTAGAGAATTTGTCACTATTGACGCATCACATACTGAAGTGAAGTGAATACACTGCAATGGCCAAATTTTCACTTTTGTGAATAAGCCCTTCAATCCTTGAAGTTCAGCTCCTGATTTTTATTGGTTTGTGTTGTCTTTAGGACACACTAAGGATTAACTCGACTTTATGATCCAAATACTTCACTGTTTTGGGAACCCTTGTATTGATTTTATAGACATTCCTCATTTATTAGCATTTCTGTTTGAAGCAGTAATATAATTCAAAGTCATCGTCTTGTATTCCCATCATGAAATGTCATTCCATGCAGTAGCGGACCTAGAAGTATCTGGACCACCGGTCAAGCTTGGCGTCGTGGCCCTGTTCATAGTGCTGCCCCCTCCTGTGGTCCCCCCCGGGCCAAAAAAGTGAACTTGCTGGAATCCGGGAGCAGACATTGGGGAGCTGCAGAAGGGTTGCGAACAGTATTACCCCTCTAATTATACCCCTGATTCCATAAATTTCTTGCTGCATGATTATTATTTGAATTTAGATTGAATAATTTATTTTGTTTCATATTGATTTGTTCATTTTCCAGGTTAGTTTTTTTTTTTTCTTCTCTTGTTGAAAAAAATATTTATTTTCCTTTAGTATACTTTATGTGGAAGTACATTAATATGTTTTTAGTTTCGGTGTCCACTTGTACATAAGGTATGATATGCTTTCCCACACATTAATATTTATTGATTTGTGATCTACAAAGTTCTCTTTTACTAATTAGAATCACAGTATTTTGGAGCTGTTCTTAGATTTAAATAACAGTATTGGTTAATAAATAAGAATATTAGATTTGCTCTAAATGAGAACATTGACAAACATTTCGCTAAATCTATGCGGCCGTTGCTTGGTCCTTGTGTGAAAGGTCCTGAAGATTTGATATTAGCACCATCATTCCTCAACATATTTAGCTTTTATTCACTGGGCACACACCAGCATAGTTATTTAACTGAATGCTGTGCAACATAATGAATAGGCTACTGGGCAAAGTTTCTGGAGCAATGTGCAATTTGCTGCTGGGATGCTGAGCACACAGAGCAACAAAGTTGGGCCTACTGAGCAAGTTTTCAGCTTTCTGGTTTAATGTTCAATGCGTTGTGTATTTAATGGGCTACTGAGGACTGTAACTGCGGGGGTATTGAGGGAGTGTGCATTGTGCAAGGTAACTTGAATATCAAACAATATTATTAGTAGGTTCCTGAGAACTGAAGGATATGTTTGTTGGCATGTGTACGTATAAGAGTCTCCGCTTTTAATTTAACAGAGGGAATTAAATATTTTTAAAAAATCAGTACTGTTTTGCTTTTCTAGTATGAGCAGATTATGCTTTGTTTTTAATCAATGAAAAAATACATATTGTAAATAACTAGTCACTTGAGGTAAGACTTTGAAAGACTATCTTTTAATATATTAAATTATCTTAGCACAGCTCTGCATATCTCCAGTACTCGCTTAAATTAGCAGTCTTAAATAGTCTTCGTGAGAAATATTCTATATCTACGATTCAACAGAACGGAGCTCTTCTGTACCAAAGACAATATAATCTTCCAGCCTTATCCCAGGGGATAAGAGATGTAATATGAATAGACCTCACGATGGCAGCGTAGGCTTTTCACTGTAAAATGATTCATTCAGCCGTGCACACATCTGTTTGCATTGTTAAGATTCCCTATTACAGAACAACAGAAGGGATGACCCAGATATATATAGAGAAAGGATGTCCTCTGTTTGTCCCTGATGATTCTGAGACCTTCTCATCAGTATCCCATTACTCATATTCCTTCCAGATCACCCACAGGCAGGACTCCATTGTTTATCTTTGGGACTGACAGTTTAGGATAGATATATACTTCTAGATGCCTAGCTACTCTTCACATTTTTTTCTATATTTTTTTCCCGTCATATTAGTTTATACTACTTTATGAGCTGTCATTGCTTAAATGACATTTTTTAAAGCATGCCACCACAAAACAAAAAGACATCATAAATGCTCTGTCTTATATTATTATTATATTATAATATAATATATTAGTGTACTTAAGAATATAACAACCTGTAATATCAATTATGTATAGACTAAGGATGTTAAGTAGCTTTGAGCTATTGTTGAATCACAACATCTCATTGTCCCAGACCAGACCGAGATATGAATGGATTGGAAAACCAGACACCAGCCATTTTCTACGACAATATGCATATCACTTTTTTAGATGTTTTCTGCAAAACACACATTGCAATCACTCATTCCTACCTTTTACTTTATAATACTTCTTCCAATTACATTTTTTTTTCTAAATCTTTAAATCTGCTGTGTAGTATAACTGATTAAGTAAAGACAATTCAGTCCCTACTGTATATATGTCAATTTTTTATCCTTTTACCCATCATTCCTTCTGAACATGTCACATGAAAAATTTGAGTCAGAGAGATGAAAATGGAGGCTTTATGTATAACTGTTATGAAGGGCCTCACCCACTTATCCATTTATCTTTCTTAGTCTTGTACAAGAACAGAGCAGCCAGCAGTGGGTTACAGGCTTTACAGATGCATAGTACCATGAAACGTAATATTTTAGCATTGACTGAAAGGGTTCCATATTGCCTACTTTTTAGAAGTCTCCTAGGGTGCCCAGAGGGTTTTTATTGGCAGCCTTGACAAAAACAGAAGATAAAGAGACACAATTCTGAAGAACGTCTCATATATAATACCTGTCATCTATGTAGGGTAGAACTGGATACCTTTTTCCTGGTGTTACATTGTGTATAGGAGAGCCTAAGGTCATATGCAAATGGTATGATGATACTGCTTTTTCTCTTAAGCATTTTGACAGGTAGTATAATAGGAGGCAAACTGCATTACTTAATACTGTTTAGTTTTTGTACCATATTAAAAGCATATTGTTTGGGTGAAGTAACTCTAGCAAACATTTCCTTGATCACATTTGATAATAGCATTCTCTATGATATGGGTTACCTACTTACAAAATGGAGAATATACACTGGCATACAATATTCCCAAGAATTATTGTTCCAAAATCCTGTTTATTGTTAAATGCAGTTGCAGATTTTCTTGAAACCAGCTATAGAATCTTGGCATCCATAAACATTGAACAGTAACCTACTCCTGCACTTTTTTCTCCAAGCGGGTAGGCATACTACATTGCATTTCAACACTTTTGCTGCATAAAGTACATCAAAAAGTATAATTTGTGATGACTTTGCTATAGATAACTACCCCCCATGTGGCAACAATGAATTACATTTTTAAGAAATATGTGAAAAGAAAAATGAATGATTAAATATCTGTTTTATGAAAATTTTGGTGAAAAGAATTAAAAGAAAAAAAATCCAAATATCAAAGTATCATAATCCGAAAGGAGACAGTATAATGAACATTTTAAAGGGATATTAAGCCCCAGTTATGATCAAGGTTCACAATATGTGTATATGAACACAAAATAAAGCATCTGATTGAACTTTGCTAATCAGCAATAGGTGCTCTGATAATTCTAATCAACACGGTTGATGATAAAGTATGAAATGGAAGTGTTACAGTGATGCCTTATGTTTTCCAAAATGTATGCAATATTTATAAACCCTTTAGCTACAAGCATGGGTAACTCAGCATAAACATATATGTATGTATAATTCAGAGAGAATAGTGCACCTTTAAATAGCTGTCTCTGAAGAGCAGCCTGCTACATATTGTAACTCTTCAGTATCCACAGATTTCTCATCCACAGAATGTCTCATTTATGTTTTTTATTTGCTAGTATTACCTGGCTCGTTAGTTTTTAATGGTTTAATTGAAATTAAATGGCTTGGTGTATATAATTTCATGAAAATGAGGACATACATTTTCATTTTCACATAAAGATGAGTAACTTCTTCTTTACTAATCACTAACAGTGGAGATAAAGCTCCCTACTTTAAGTATATGTCTGTGCCAAAAGGAAGGACTCTTCTGTCAATTCATGAATTGTATTGTTTTTCCCACTGTTTTTACATTTACTGATAGCAGCCATTTCATTAAACAGACCTCACCCAACCCAATTGTTTCCTGTGTTTCTTTAAATAATACATATTCAGCATGTGTGCCAAAAAAAAAAACAACCTATTTTTAAAAATAAATAACTAAATTCCATACTTTCTAGACACGTCTTAGTATTTATTTAATCTTTGCTTTCAAAAAATGTATTTATAAATGTACTTATGTTATTACTTTTCTTTTAAACAAATCCTGGTCCAGAAATAATCATTTAGCATATACCCTTTCAATTGTTTCTTTGCTTTCATAGTGTTTGGTTTCTTCTCAGAAGGCAGGCTTCATTACCTAGATATTATATGGAATAAAAGTATGTGCTATCTTTTACTGGATTGTGACACTGGTTAGTACTGAGCCCTAAACTTGCCAATTTCTTTAAACAGGAACAAGAAGTCAACAATTTGAAATCCTTGGGCTGAAGTGGCTTCCCAGTCTGAGCAGACTGCAGGCCAAGGAGATTACTCCATATGAAGTAGGAGATGGTCCATGGCAGAAAAGCGTGGAGAGTCTTATCTGTAATCCAGGCCTTCTGTGTGCCCTGCGCCGTATCAATGCCTTCACCACTCTGTCACATCTCATCAAACAGCTCGTACCCACATTAGACAAAGAACTCCCCTGGCTCATCATGTCTGCTACCCCTGAGATTGCTTTTCGCCAGGCAGTGCTGTTTTTTACAGACCGGGATCTTATTTCTGGTAGGCAATGTCTGGCTCTTCTTTGGAAGTTTATACCTTCCTATAGCTATGAAAGATTTACTTCATTATTTCTCTGTTAATATTTCCCAAAATTACTCCTTCTGTTTCTTCTCCCAATGATTCTGTCTTAGACACATGCTAATATGTACTGCACTCTTTATCCATAAATCCTCTCCATCACTGTTCATTAATCCTTCGTGGTTAGCTTAAGTTAAAGCTCATCTTGATTCTTCTCCAGAGTCAATTTCCTTCATCCTCTGTTTATACTCTAATCTGTAACTCCTCCCTAAACAGGTATTAAAACTCATTCCCAGCTGTTCATTGTACATTTTCCCTAACAGCTTTTTATATTTATCACTGGAACTGATTAGTGTAGCCGTAGGTTTATTTTATTTAAGGTTACCTGCTGTAATGTAAACCTGGACTACAGACACAATACTTTGCCTGGAATCATTTTTGTGGCCCTATGTAACAACCCCTGGCAGTTTCCATTGTTTCCAGGGGGTGATGATTATTATTTATTTTTTTTTACAAGTTACAGAAAAAGAAAATACAAGGCAATCACTACATACAGCATAACTTCTTAAAATGATACCTCACCTCATTATTGATTTGTGTTGAACTAATTCCAAAAGCATTTCATTCAGACATTTTATCTTAAATTCAGATCCAGAAAGTCGCTCACATTTGAAGTACATTGCCCCACCTGGAATAACCTGCAAGAAGAGAGGTAAATGGCAAAATGTAAAGAGCACAAGTGTATCCAGCTCAGCCTATTATCCTGCAATGTTGACCCAGAGAAGGGCAAAAAAATCCTAAAAAGCAAAAGCGAAATATCCTCATCTTAGTGAATTAGACAGATGAATTCATCCTTTAGTCAATAAGGCCCTCCGAGCATTCCTTAGCATTACTGCTGTTACAGTAAGCAACCCCCTTCTATTTTGGCGCAGAAACCTTCTTTCCTGTAGATGTTGAGTATGCCCCCTTTTTATACTCAAAATCCATGGTATAAACAGATCATGGGAGAGATCTCTGTATTGAACTTTGATATATTTATACATGGTTATTAGGTCACCACTATGTTGAATCATTACTTAGCTATGTAACGTCTATATTAATAGCCCCCTTGAAACCATAGTCCACCCATTCCATTTATTACTTTAGCTGCCCATCTTTAAACCTGCTTAAGTTCAACTACATCTTTCTTGTCCACTGGTGCCCAAAACTGTGCACAATATTCCATGTGTTGTCTGAAATGGGATTTGTAAAGTGGTAGAACCATATGCATAAGGGTTGGGAGCTACACAGTATGGGTAAAGAGAGGGTTTGGGTAGCACAGTACAGCATGGGGTGAACACAGCATTGGGAAAGGGAGAATGGGTGCAGTACAGTATATGGAAATGAATTTTGGGAGCAGTACAGTATGAGGAAAGGGAAGGTTGGGGCAACACAGTAAGGGAAAATGGATAGTTAGGGCAAAAGAGTATGGGAAAAGGGCAGATGGGGGCTACACAGTATGGGAAAAGGGATGGTTGGGGGCAACACAGTATGGAGAAAGGGATGGTTAGGGGCAACACAGTATGGGGAATGGGATCATTGGGGTAACATGGCTTGGAGTATCACAGTATAGGGTAAGGAGTATTGTGGGACAGCACCCTATGGGGAAAGGGGAGAGTTGGGAGCAGCACAATGAAGGGAATACTGATGGTGGGGGTACATAATGGCATTTTTTCTTAGGGCGCCATTAAACCTTGTCCCAGCACTGATACAAGTTAAACAAGTTCCTATTAAGAAACTTGCATTGTTTCAAGGTAGTTTGCTATATCGACCATCTACAGAGCAATTGGGAGAATCCAGTGCTTTTTATTAGTGGTTGAACAGACTAACAATCGTTTTTTTCTGGCAGGTAGAGAAGACAATGGACAAACAGAGTCTCTGTTTACATACATGCTTTCAGGTAAGATCTGAATGATGTGCATTATTTAAATGAATGTAATATGTTTGACATCAAATTTTTGTTTTGTTGTATATGTATAGACCTTTAAAAAAGCACCTGTGATAAAGAATTTTCTCTTGCTTGGCATTATAGTTCAGTTAAAGTGTACTTGTCAAAGGGACTATAAATTGCCTGTAGAGAAGTGGGGAACTAGCAGAGTAACTGTACTTTAACAACATTAAAACATAGCATAGCGATCTCCAGTTTTCGCATGCACTAAAAACAGGGGACATTTTCCCTTTGCAACTTATCCAATTAGATTCACCAAGACAGTGCTGAGTTTCTAAAAACAAAAATACAGTAGTATAGCAATGCTACCTGTAAATCTCACATATTTTCAAAACAGGTTGCCAGACTTGACCTGCTCCAAGATCATATTTTACTGGATGTGGTTGGAGTAGGAAATGTGATGTACAAAGTACATTTTTTTTGGCTTCTCACTACCAATGACAAATGGATTTTGAGCCTTAAACCTACTTGCTGTTTAACATAGCACATATATCATATATCCAGATCTGTCCCAGTCAAAGAAGAATTGAGGGGGTTATTCTGTAAAGACCAAGGGGAGAATTCACGATAGTCCAAAGTGAGGTGCGGAGTATTCGCCTCACTTCGGACTGACTGAGATACGCTCGCTGATGTCCTGCATCAGCGAACGCTTTAAAGGGATTCCAGTCTCAGCGAGGCAATTCTTTTGCTCTCTGGGATTCTGTTTTAGGAAATGTATGTAGTTGGAGTAGAGTCATTCTAACCCACTATGTTTTGTTAAGCTTTGTTATTCATATATGTTTATAATTCATGAATCCATCCATCCATCCATGAATCACATTAGCGGTACTCATGTTTTAGAAATAGGAGCCACACTTTGAAGGGGGTTATTCACTAAAGTCCAAATTGTTGCATATAGGTGCGAATCCGCCAGATAAAGACAGTCACAATAGTCTGCTACTGTCGCAGTCGTGTCTTTATAATGAGAATATTGTCACAGTCGCGACTTTATTATGCGAAAATTGTCGCAATCTTAACTTTAGAAAATTGTCATGACTTTACAATGGGGTTAATTGTCGCGGATTTACTATGGGAATCTTCTGTTTGCAAACTTGACAGTCGAATTCGCACCTTAGTGAATAACCCCCTGTTTAAATAAAAAAGCTGTTCACAAACGTACCAGTACAATAAGCTACAGACAGATAACAGCCATAGATCCACTGGCAGTACATTCTTAACCAATAGGAACAGAGCTGCCACAAAATTAAGCATTAATTTTTTATATACCAATCATTTATAGACATGAGCACACAGAAGAGTATAGAACACAGAGTATAGAAATAGCAGAGGTTTATAATTAAGAAAGAAAGCACCACCCGATTCCAAAGCGACATGAGGACAAAAATATCTCTTAATAATAATTGCTATTTATATTGAGGGTTATATGATCAGGATGAGGCACTTAATTCACAGTGATTTTTTTCTGTTGACAAGGGTTTAGGTATGCTCTCTTTTTTTCATATCGCAGGTCCTCCTGTGCTCTACACTGTCTTGCTTTTGAAGCCTCAGTCTTGGAGACATACTCTGGGAAAGGTCCTACGTAAGATTTATCTACATAGGTTCCTCTTGGTGGGAATGAAGACAGTAACATTAACCCCAGCAATGTGTGCACAAATTCTCCCTGAAGACATCACGCAGGTAGGCCTTGGACCCACTTGAATCTGGTTCTAACTTGGAGTTAAATTTGGATAACAATTTGTTCTGCCTGTAATTTATTACTTTTTTCTTATTAACGTGACCTGTTAGTTGTAGTCAGATACGCCTTTACTTAAAGGACCAATAACCCTAAAATAATCCATTTGGTTTGTAACTGTAGTTTTCCTACATGAAACTTTAAATATGTAATTATTGAATTTCATTTCAAATCTGTATTGTGTTTCATTTTCCATATTTGCAGCTATCTTTTATCTATTTTTTTTCTATGCAATTTTAGATCATGTCCCAGAAATCCCAATAAAAAAATGATTGCCACTAGCAATGAAAAGAAAAATAAATGTAAAAAATCTGGGGCGAAATTTACTAAGGGTGGATTTAGTCCGCCTGAAGTAAATTTCTGACCGCACGTGCGGTATTCCGATCGATTTGCGATCGCACGATCGCAATTCTGATCGATTTGCGATCGCACGATCGCAAATCAATCGGAATACCGCACGTGCGGTCAGAAATTTACTTCGGGTGATCGTTTCGCCCTTAGTAAATTTCGCCCGTGCTGGAATACAACTTCCAAAATGATATTTTCCTTTACTGTATAGGCACAGTTATCATAGCAGATCTGGTGTTAGAGGTCCTTTAATGATACTTCCTGTCATGATGCTGTGATTGTGTGCCTAGTTGAATGCATGATGCGTTCCAGATGTAAATACTCCACATGATCTAAACAGACATGTTTGGTACATGTCATCAGGTGGGGCCGCTTACTCGGTTGCCTCTCTGTAACTGTTAATATCCCGGAGTTGTGGATGTAGTTGTTGATGATTCTCCTATCTGTACAGAGGTAATTTATTGATAATTTTGCACTTATCAATCTGAGATATGCATTAGCACCCGCCCTCTATTACATATTGAATTTCTATTGGTTGGCTGCATTTTAGTGACACTCCCAAAACGCTGATTTTTTTGGCACAAATTTTTTGTATTTAAATGGTGGATTTTTGATGTTTTATTTATCTCCTGAAGAAGCTGCAGACAAAAAGCAGAGAAACGCGTTGAGATTACTTTTGTCATTTTAAACAAAATGCTTTTGTACTTCACGTGTTTGTGAGTATAATTTTATCTACTTCATTTGATTAAAAGTTTTAACATATTACACTATGATGGGATGTCTTCCTGTTTTTATATAACATGAGATCATCGATTTCAAGTGGTTACTTTACCTTGATAAGATTGGAATCTTTTGGATATCAGTGGGACCGAATTCTGAGGAGCCTGTTTTCCTAGAACCATTTGGAGATTATTATATGTTTGATTATACTTTTCATCTGGTGAGCGTTCCCGTTATTAGAGTGTCGTGGCACTTTTGATCACTTTGATGGTGGAGTTGCTATCAATTTTCCACACTGCTACATATGTTATAATCACCTATTTACTACACATGTGGATTTGTTCTATTGGTGGTTGTTATTTTCACCGATCTATACATTTTATGTTTAATTGGTAATGCACTATTGTGCGATTGTTTTTGCGCTTTTTCTTTTAGGCATTTCTCTTTTTTGACACTTCTAAGGAGAATTGTGGAAACCCCTCTATTTGACAAAAAAGCAGCATATTGTTGAACTTTTTTTATTTGTATATTGTTTTTTAATTTGATTTGTATTTCTTAGCGCTTTACCACATTATATTCATTTCCTTTAGGTTGTACTAATGAAATAAACGGTTTAGTAAATATATATGTATTTTAAAAAATGTAACTTTATACAGTGTTTCTCTCTCTCATCTTCCCTGTCAGCCTGACTTTTCTTTCCTGGGTCGGGTGATGATGATTGACATTATAGCTCCTCCAATCAGATCCCTGCTAGATCGTGATTTAAGGGATCTGATTGTCAGTCATCATTTATCCCAGCCCACCTGACACTCGGAAAAGAAAAGTTAGGCTGACAAGGAAGATGACAGAAATGCTGTATAAAGGCACATTTTTTAAAATACACGTATATTTACAAAATGTTTATTTCAGTAGTAGAACCTGAAGTAGTATTAGAGTTTTGAGGTGACAGGTGCACTTTAAGAAAGTATGGTAAATCCAGAATTAGAAGATCATTCATCAAAGTGTGAATTGTTGTGTAAATGTATGAATTTGCAGCAACACACCACTTCCCCAGATGTACTTGTTCCAAAGATCATTATTTTCTGCATTGTGGCAAATATATGCATATGCAGACTACGTTGTTCTTTATTTCATTAAAACATAGTATTATTAATATGTGCATATTGGTATTATATTGTCTATGTAAAAATGACATCACTTTGCAACAATATGCCTATTTAGGTCAAATTGGCTACAATATCCTAGCACTTGTGTTTGCCATACTACACAGAAAGTACTTTGTGACCATTCATGTAATCGTCATGACAATATGTAGTTAAGTACTGTTATTAAGCAGAACTAACTGCAACATTGTGTGCAGAATGATGCAAAGTGTCACAAATGTTCTCTCTCTTAAATAAACTTCCTAATGTTTTAATAGATTCCTCCTGAGCTTCAGAACCACTGACTGAATATGTCCAGAGTTGCATTGCCTTAATTTGTGTGCAAAATCTGTTTTCAAACTAAACAGCCAGCACCTCTTCCTCTAATAGCTAAACTAACCAGGGCATGCTGGGAGAAAGTGGTGCACAGCTGCTACAGGCCTTATTTGCCTTGAACTAAGATAATGACACCTTAGTCAATGTTTGTCATTCTTTATTAAACCCGTAAAAGGCATATTAACCAAGGCCCCACAGAATAAGGTATGTTAAACTTTAATTTTGTGTATTGGCTCCTCTCACAGGACAAAGCTCAACACCAAATTCATTGTGACTACCTAGTCTCTGGTCCCTGCCTCACACTTTGCCTTCAGAGACACAATGCAGTGCTGAAGCTCCTGGACTTACTAGGTTCTGAAGATCCCAATGTAGGCAAAGCTCAAGGTACTTTCCCTTGGAGAGCTCAATATGGAACCAGTGTCGTGCAGAATGGAATATACGGTATGTGAATGTTATGTATACAGTATGTATCATATACCAATGTCACCACTGTAACTGATAACATATCTACATGCTTCAGCTCAGGTATACGATTGGATAAAAGGAAAGATCTAGAACTTTTGTACCAGGTCTTGTTGACCCATTATTTACTAAAGTAGAGGACATCACATTAGGGATCAATTCTCTGAGGCTGCTTTCTGTATCACATGGCTAAACTCTGTGTCACTGGATCAGAATACATATTTAACCTACATAGTGTATGCAGGCACATTTCTACCCATTAGTGGAAAGAAAATCTCCTATAGTCAGGCAGAGGGTTTGGGTACTGAATGACATCCAAGAAGGAAGGTGATATATTACTAACTGCCTGTCACTAAGGCAGACAGACCTGGCACACATTGATTAATTGACTGTGTCTATGTCATTATGTCCCAAAAAAGTGACTAGAACGAGGACATAACCCGTGATGTGCCACAGCCTTATACTACAGCTGCCTCGCTATTGCAAAACATTTAAAGGGCATATGGTGATGCTATTTTTCTTACAAAAACATGAGGAATGTGCCACTTTTTTAGCATCAAAATGTGATTTATTTTTTTTTGGATAATGTTAAACAGATAACTGCAGTGGTGGGAAACCTATGGCACGCATACCAGAAAGGGCACGCATACCAGAAAGGGCACTCACAGCCCTCTCTGTGAGCACACTAGCCGTCGATTGCTCCCTAACGGGGAATCCAGGACAGCTGTTGTCCCAGATCACCCGGCGAGCAAGCGCTCCTTTCAGGTGTATGTGCAAATGAACATACAACAGATTACTGTCAGTGTAGGCTACAGGTCTGCAAAGACAGAAGATTGTGACCTCTGCCCTGACGCAGGTGTGATGACGTTACTCATCAGCACCTGCACTGTGGGAAAAGGCGGTTTGGGCACTGTGTCTAAAACGTTCCCCACCACTGAGATATAATGGGGGTTATTCACTAAAGTCCGAATTTTTGCGTATAGGTGTGAATTCGTCCAGATAAAGACAGTCGCAATAGGCTGCTACTGTTGCAGTCACGTCTTTATAATGAGAATATTGTCGCTTTTGCGACTTTATTATGGGAAAATTGTCTCAATCTTAACATTAAAAAATTGTCGCAACTTTACAATGGGGAAATTGTCACGGATTTGCTCTTGGAATCCGCTGTTTGCGAATTTGACAGTCGAATTCGCACCTTAGTGAATAACCCCCAGGATGTAACCACATACATTGAATACATTTTACTAGTAAAATGAAATATACATTACTGCAAGTACAATCAAATACCTTCTATGAAATCTGCATTTTTTTTTCTTTATAAAATTTACATTTTAGCTGCACATTATTTTGCATGTGACAAAGCATTAAAATCCACCAGCGAACATCCTACCCAAAGCTTCTTTGACTTGAACTGAAGAAGCATCAGTGACAACTTCCAGTCCTATCAACAGGAGTTTTACCATGAGAAATTAGGTGTGCTGCCATTTTCTTGCAGTAAATGTCTGCTGACAGAGCTGGAAGTTGTCGCTGGCAGTGCTGCAGAAAGGGAATTGGGCTGTCAGCAGGTTGTTTATTATATTCTCCTGCACACAGTAAAGACATCACTGGCCCTTCCCTCTCAACTCTGGTTCCAGTGAAAATTTTACAAGCCATGAGTGCAGCAGTGAAACAATGGTCAATGTTTCTGGCTAGAAGTGTGAGATGGAGATGATAGCTGAATACAAAATATTTACATAGCTAAAAGCAGAAAGGTGTAAAGTAAAAAATGATAATATGTTAGATGAATGTCTGTTTTTGGATAAACAATGAAATATCCAAGCAATTCTTTTGACGTCTCACCAATAAAATGGGTAATAAAACTTGGCAGAGACTAGTAGAATATACGGTAGGTGATACCTTTTATTGGCTGACTGCTTAAGTCTCTGGCTCACACAGCACAACAAACTTCTCCTTATTTATAAAGCTACAGATAGATTTGTCAAACAAGTGGATTTCTATGGACACAGTTGCATGCTCATGCGTAGTGTGGCAAAATCAGTTGAATAGAAGTAGGATACAAAGTCATGCAGAGTGATGTGAATTCCACCAGTGAAGTGCAGTGGCGTATCCTACTAACCACTAACTGTATATAAGTGAATAATACATCTGTTTCTTTGTCACCTTCTGCCTAGTTCATGTTAAATAGTAGACTAATTTAGTCACAGTTGTCATTGTTACTTTTGAATGGTCTCCTTATGCTACACCAGAGCCTTACCATCAACCCTCTGAATTCACCACTCTGATGTGGCAATGTCTAACAGGTGAATTAGGACCACTATTCCTCATCAAATTTGTGATAGCGACAGACTCTGCCATTTGGTCTATAGTAGAAGTACTCACTCACAAAGTGATGCGAAGTGCTTCATAAGATCGCAAGTTGCCCAAATTCAATGCGTATTCTCCACATTGCAGAGTTTTATCAATAAGTGAACATGGGGAAGTAGCAATCAAATGCAAATTCAGAGCTATATGCAACAATTCAGCCTTTAGTCAATAAGGCTCTATGTGTACAGAGACAAGGAGAATGTAGGTCATACTTTTAATTAATTGACTGCTTATGTCTTTGGCTTTAATGGTTCAACACTCTACTGCTGGTATTCTTGGCAGAAACTACTATTTTTGCTCATTTCACATAAAAATCCAACTTTACTATTTAATAATTACCCACCATTATGTTAAAACAGAATAACTGTCTTTTACACACAATATACATTTTTTGGAAAAAAAATCTAGCTGTAAAAGCAATCCACATAAATGCAAAATATAAAATATATGTGTGCAGCCATGTATTTTTTATTCCCATTTATGCCTCAGACATTGGGGGCACGCACACAGGAGACCTGATTCAGCTTAGAAGCTAGTTACAGTGTGCTGCTGTTAAGCTTACTCTCTTAAAAACAAAGAATAGCACTGAAATCGAATAGAATACAGTATTAACTGCTGCATAGACCTTTGCCCAAGATTCTCTGACCTCTATTGAATATACACCCAATGCAATGTACATCTCTAAATCCCTTACTTTTTTTTTTCTAATTTACTTTTTAATGAGTTTGACAACTCTAGAAAGACAAAAATCCATGTTTTCTTTATTTGCTTTATAAATTAAAGGTGAACTATAGTGGTAAATGATACGTACCTGACAGATCTAGCAGCAGTGCACAAAGTGCAGTGTACCGCTGCTAGATCCGTGTTCATCTGACTATCCTCAGTCCAGGATCGTCAGATGAATGAATTGCCGCTCTGCTCACTTCTGGGTCTATGTAAGTGACGTTGTTTCCTCACATGGAGCTCCCCACCCGAATTTCAGCAAAACTAATAGACTGAGCATGACCAGATCGATCTGTAGTGTACTCCTGCTAGATTTCTAGATCAATCAGGTAAATATGGTTTACTGCTATAGTTCCCCTTTAATACAGTTATACATCTTAGAAGCTCAGTATGTAAGTTGATAAAATAGGTTGTCATATTGCAAACGCTCTGCATTTCTGTTTATTTAGATGTTTATTTCTTTTTTGCAAGCCTGTAAGGGAGTACATGAAATGTGGTGGCCCATACTAATATAATGCAGGGAGTATGGTGGGAAGATGAAGGTAACTGGGTATGTAGTACATAATACTTGATGATGTATAGCAGAAGGAATGTTCTAGTTTGGGGATGAGTAACACCCTAAGAAGGTTACATAGGGTCCCCAACACAGGAAGTTGAGGACACACACTTGCTGCTGGGAGTGGAATAGTGAGTTGTCCCCAGTGGGATGTGGCGGTAGGAGGCTCAGGATGGAGAAACTTCAGGCAGTGGCTGCTCCAATGGGACGTAGTGGGAGCTGCGAGAGACAGATGTAGGTGAACCTGTTAAATCTAAGCATATCCCGAGTGAGGATCCCCTGGAGCCGGGTAAAAAGGAGAAATATTTACTGAGGAATGTTCTGAACCATGAGAGTGACTGTTTAAATATACGTTGGAGTATCTACATTCAATAAAGAGGATCTGTTGATTGCAAAAGTACCCTTTAATTGCCTATTATTTCGGAAGGCCTGAGGTGTAGGAACAGATCAACGCAAGGGTCTTTTTGGGAAAGTGCATACAGATCCATAATATTAACTTTTTCACTAACCGGGAGAAGGGATGAGGGGAGGAGAAGGTCAGGAAGCCACGAGATAAGTACCAAAGATTTATTATACCACCTCATCTCCAGCTCTGGTTACAAGCCGAATAAATTTACCATTTCCCTAGCCAGTTGTAAATCCAAGTAAAGGGTCACTCAGAGGCATCTGATTATCTCAGAGAAGTCTGTACATGGTGCTGGGGACAACCTGCATTTTAAAAGAAGAAACCAGCTAATGACTGGCCGGGAGGTTAAGACTGAACATTAATACATTAAGAGCACTACATTTGTTGTTTTGTTTTTAATTAGAGGGGGCATTTTAACATATTGCTGCTAAGCTCGTAAATTAAATGGAAGATGAAAAATACATCTAAGATTCTGAAATTAATGAACACTATGTATACCTTCTCTTGCGGATTATGACCACATCTGAAAGATGCTTAGTTCAAAGGTTAATGCACTGTAAAGACAAGATAGCATTCTTTTTATTGTTACAAGTTGTAGCACTGTTCCATTGTAATATATGGATGATATTTTTACTTACTTCTGCAGAACAGCAGTATAGTAGATATCACTAATAGTTTTATAAATGATTTAGAAAACAAATATTGTAAATACATAGAAAAATCCAAGGGAAGTTGACACTTCTTTTGAAATAGAATATACGTGTTACATGTCTTTACATCCTTCTTCTTTTTTGCGATCAGGTTCCACTTCCTACCAGGCTGCCATTGAAGACATCAAGCTTTTTTTTCCTGAAGGCCTCAGCTGTGAAGAGTCTCCTGTTCTTCAGGCTGAACGGGTAGAGTGGGATTTGTTCATGTTTATGGACCGTTATCTTGTTTTGTATTTCTTTAACTACAATGACAACCATCCACCAGCAGATGCTGGACATCTGGTCATATGTCTAGTTAATAACGTCTCCCTGGTTATGTAATCTCAGTCAAGTCATTTTATATATATATGCCTTAAGCACCAGCAAATATTTTTATGAAAAAGCTCTATGCAGCAGATACCCCAGAACACTGTTTCTCTATAATTAAAGCATGTATTTAATACAATATTTCATTTATATTCAGTTATTCAGCTTCAAAGATTACATTTGTGCAAATAGCGCATACAAATAAATGCCACACCAGTCTAAAAAGCTATTTTATTCCTTTAAACCGTAAGTGGCAGTCAAATTTGTACATTGTGTTAAGTTAAGGACGTACAGCAGGTGCAAAACTGCATCATTGCATTAAGCCTTTCTAACTCAGCCAGGTCAGCCATTAGGAATATGGAAGTTCCACCCCTCTAGCACAACCCCACCCACTACATAGGCAAAAGCCACTTTTAAGCTTTTGCCAGTTTACCCCAAAAGGGAAACATGTTTTTTTGAATTCACATGACAGATGGGCTCTGTTCTCAAGTCAACATTGTGGCCTCTTTCACATTAACATCTGGCCTCTAAGGGGGTTATTGGCTAAAGTCCAAATTGTTTCGTAAAGGTTTGAATTCACCAGCTAAAGACAGTCGCAAAACATTGCTATTGTCACAGTCACATTTTGTAATGAGAATATTTTACAGTCGCAATTTTACAAAGGGAAAATTTTTGTGGATTTGTTATGTTAATTTGCTGTTAGAGATTTTGACAGTCAAATTCTCACTTTAGTCAATAACCCCTTATGCGGGTGAATCGGCAACAAAAAATGGAAAATGTGTAATTGCATAATGCGACTGATGCAATTTCACTGCATTTTGAATGCCAGATTAGTTATATTAATTCTGATGTATTTTAAATGCAAGTCCATAGGAATAGACTGCCTAATCAAAACTTGCCAAAGTATATTATAGCTCAGAAGAAAATAAAGTGCACTCACTCGATTAAAATCAGAGAAGTTTAATCCAAAGTTGTGTTAAAAATATCCATAGGAAAGTTGCAAACGATTAAAGCCATTAGGATGTCATATGGGCACCCCCTCTCTGATTTTAATCGAGTGAGTGCACTTTATTTTCTTCTTATCGCTGTTTGGCTCCTATATAGTGCACCCCGACTTTTTTGTCTACATGATATCGTTATGTTTACTTTTTTGTCGCAGTGAGGGATTGAGCAAACCAAAATCCTCTTATATTATAGCTCAGTCGGAAAGCTTAGTGTGAATGTGTCACAGAGAACAATGTAATGTGCATGTATATGAGCAGTTGGCAGTGTATACAAGGTCTTTCTCTTATATACATTTATAAAAGTGCCTTGGTATTTCATAACTACCCACATTTGCTACAACAGACTGTTGTATATGTACATCTTGGTCCAAGTGCCACTTTACTAAGCATATTTATTTATCTCTGCAGTTTTAGGTGATTTGTAAGTTTGTTAATTGTTTACTTGTTGCAGCCTAGATTTTAGTATCAATATTTTGAGCCTGCTAAAATATTTTTTCCCTAGGATCCCTTGTGCATTTAGTTTTGTTTTGGTGTAATCACAAATGTACCCATCATGCTCTACACCTCTGTTTCATTTTCTACATTGGGAAATCTTTAAAGCTAAATTTAATGTAATCAAACTCCAGGTGCTGTTTGTGAATTTGCTTTAGCTTTTGGATAAAATGAACTATGAAAATCACCAAAAATATAGACGGGTGTTAGTCTGTTGCCATGGGTAAATCTGACCTGTGCAGAACCCATGTGCAATAAAATGATGTGAATTGCCCCCACTGTGCTTATGAAGAGTACTTTGCACAATTGACAGACATTTCTAAAACAACATATCAGTATTAGTCATGTGAATGAAGCGGAGAGACCAAACACCTGTGGTTTAGTTACTATCTGACTAAACTAAAGTCAATATTAATCCCCTCAGAGCATTGGCACATCACTGCTCAATACTACTTAATCATCCTCACTTCCTAGGACAAAGCAATAGGGAATTAGTGAGCTGGGGCAGATGCACTGCTATTGACCGTGTGTTTTCATTACTCGAAGGGTTAAGATGCTGCCGACTTTACTAATAAATCAGTGAATTTGGTTACATTTAGGGAACAAGACAGCTTTCAGTTAGCGCTCCATCACATTTTTACAGAAATAGATTGAAGGAAAGAACAAGATGTATGCTGATATTTTTGGTTGTCCTTACAGCCTCCTGGATCAATTACACAGAATAATCTGCCGGGAAGATTTTTCCCACTCTCTGCACATTATGTTTACTGGATTTCTCTTTTTTTTTGTAACTTCCCCTATACAGTTTAAAGCTAAAGGAAAATTTATGTATTTCTGCAAGTTATCTGAGAGAGATAATGTTCCACAGTGGCTTTACAGATTTATAGTCTGGATCAGGGGTCCCCAAACTTTTTACACAGGGGGCCAGTTCACGGTCCCTCAGACCA
>WMED01004846.1:8253-20193 GCA_019650415.1 Pipa parva
GCCTTTAGCTTCTAAACTTCTGGAATGTCTGGTCTGTGCCTGCCTTACTAACTATTTGCATGCCCATCATCTCCTAGACCCGTTGCAATTTGGTTTTCAACTGGGGTGCTCTACAGAGACTGCTCTGTGTAAACTTGCAAATGATCTCCCTGACTGCCAAAGACAAGGGGCACTTTTGTTCTTTGCATTTGATACCGTTGTTCACCCTCTGCTTGCTCAGATTCTCCATTCGCTTGGAGTCCGTAATCAAGCTGTGTCTGACTTCCTACCTTTCTGATCACTCCTTCTTTGTCTTCTGTGGCAATGACTCTTCCTCTCCTATCCCGCTTAGGGGGGAATTCACCATAGTGCGATGTGTGGTCCGGATCCTTCGCCTCACTTCGCACAGACTGTTATGCGCTCGCTGATGTCCTGCATGCGGACATCAGCGAACACTTTAAAGGGATTCCAGTCTCTGCGAGGCAACTTGTGCAGGACATCAGCGAGGGCATAAAAGTTTGTGCGAAGTGAGCCGAAGGATTCGGAGCTCACTTCACACTATGGTGAATTCCCCCCTTAGTGTGGGGGTGCTTCAAGGCTCTGTCCTTGGTCCTCTTCTGTTCTCCCTGTACATGCTCTCCCTGGGTGATATCATCAGCTTGTTTAGTCTGAAATATCACCTGTATGTGGATGACACCCAACTTTACTTATCTGCCCCTGCGCTAACACCAGAAGTGAATACTAAAATATCTAACTATCTCCTGGCTAACTCCTCTTGGATGGCCCAGCGCTGTCTCAAATTAAATCTGGATAAAACTGAACTGTTTATTTTCCCACTTAAACCTGGTCCTGCTCCCTCCTTTTCCACCACAGTTGATGATGTGATTATTAGTCCTGTTGCTTCTGCATGCTGTCTTGGGGTGACATTTGAATCTGCTCTCGCCTTCTCCAAGCACAATGGTACCACTGATAAAAACTGTTCCTTTTTCCTTATAATGTTGCCAAGATCAGTCCATTTCTGTCTCCGGCCACTGCTAACACCCTTGTGCATGCCCTTGTCTTATCCCGATTGGACTACTGTAATGCCCTTCTAACTGGCCTCCCGGTTTCCCATCTTTCCCTGCTCCAGTCTATTCTAAATTCTGCTGCTAGAATAATTTCCCTCTGTCTCCTGAAGTCTCCCTCCCAACTCCTGTCTGCTCCATGACTCCCAGTTAACAAAAGTATTATTTACAGTATCCTACTTTTGTCATTTAAATCGCTTTACTCTGCTGCCCCTCCCTACATATCTTCCTTTGTTCACTTGTATGAGCCTAGCCGTCAACTCCACTCTTCACAGGCAACCTTCTTCAGGAATCCTTCACCAAGACTGCCCGTTCTCGTCTTAAAACCTTCTCTCTTACTGACCCTTATCTTTGGAATTCTATACCCCGTTACCTCCGCCAAGAGCAATCCATCAATATCTTTAAATCTAAATTAAAATCTTACCTCTTGGAGCACTTACATTGATTTTCATGTCTATTTTAATATTTATGCAAATATATTCAAAATCTATATTGGCACATATAGCCAAATGAACTGTCACTTGCTAACCTCCTATATGTTTATGTAAGTCTTCCTCCTACTTAGATTGTAAGCTCTAAGGGGCAGGGACCTCCATCCTCTTGTTTCAGTCATGACCTGGCACTTAGAGTGATGTATTTTCTTGATTATATGCTTGTATTTTACTTCACTTGTTCTTTGTTCTGCATTTTACCCTTGTCTGTTTTATTACTGGATTGTAGAGTGCTGCGTAACCTTGTGGCCCTTTATAAATAAATATATATTCATACATACATACAACTTAATCATTAAAATGTAAAAAATTATTTTGGGATCAGTAGTGCTTGCCTCTTGTTTAAACAGACTTGCTCCCTCAGCCATTCTATGTACAGACTCTTCCTGTGCTGTGCCAATAAGCCCTGCCCCCTGAGTGACATCACTCTATTCAGAGAGCCAGAATCCCCTCCCCCTTTCTAAAAAGCCTGTTTCTAACCCGGAGCATGCGCAGATAAGACCTGTCCGACCGCCTGTGGGGTTGGCTGTGGAGAGAGAAGCCAGGGAGAGGAGGGGGCGTGGCTTTAACCCTACACTTCCCATACACGGAACTTGTCTAGAGAGACAATGCAGTTACAGGGAGATATTGAGCCCTGCTGAATTAAGAGGGGAGTCAGGAGTTTCTTAATTGATTTATTGCTGGACAATAGGTAAATGGGACTTTGTTTATAGACAGGGTTTACATACCCTTTAATGCTTCTTTTTCAGATGAAGAGGAAGGTAAAAATAAACAATATCCTATAATATGCATTATTTCCCCATTTTGGTTAAAAGAGTACGACTTATAAAGGCCTTCTGTGCACAACTGTTTTTACTTGTTACAGTTTGTAAGGCAAAACCATTTGATCACTTCTTTGTAATAATAGTTCCTAGCCGTATGCATAAAATGGGGAAGATTCACTAACAAATCTAACGAGTATCATCTGGCAGCAAGACAACCGCTTCTGTCAGCACTAAAAATAAAAAAACAACTACAAGCCTGGAATGCACAGTGTTTTCCTCACAGATTACTTACTTTCCCCCTTAATAAACTTTCATGTATTTACAAGTTTAGGCCTGAATGTAAAAGGTGGCACCTAAACTACGGTAAGTGAAATGTATTGGATATGTCAGGGGTCGGCAACCTATGGCTCTTTTGATGTACATATCTGTCTTTCTGTAATGAATGGTGCAAGCACTGCTCATTACAGTGTGTCGACAAGTGCTGTAGAGAGAAAGCTCTCTCAGCGCTTCCAGATTGCTAGCCAATTCGGAGCCGCTGACGTCACCGCAAGTCCAGATTGCGAGCCAATCAGGAGCTGCTGACATCACCGCAAGTCCGGATTGCTAGCCAATCCGGAGCCGCATGTCACACCAGCTGCTCCGGATTCAAAAGGGCTGAGGGAGCTGCACGTATACGGCTCCTTCAGCCCAAAAGGTTGCCGACCCCTGCTATATGTAATCCACATAAATAGTCTAATACTCTAATTGCCTTTCAATGTTAACACAGTAAGACAAAAAATTAAAGTTTTAAATGCTTTTGAAAACTAATTCCCGGCTATCACTTGCTATTATTGTAAAGTAGTCATACTTAGACTGGACAAATTTTTTTTCATATATATATTTTATATCTTTAGTACTTCTAAAAAGAAAAAAATTATATATATATTAAGAAAAATTAGCACTGCCTCTGTGATTAATTACGGATTTATGATAATCTACAATAGTCGAATAAGGCATTTAGACATCTTAGTGCTCATGGTAAAAGACATGAGAAAACACATGTAATCTAGTAAACAGGTCTAGTAAAGATGGCATGAATTTGTTCCAGTCCCACTGAAATCCAAGGCCCAGAGTTTAACAGCTATTTTGACATTTTTTAATGTTCTTCTGCAAGCAGTAAACCACCTGGTGTGCCACTGCCTTATAACTCCTCTTATTATTATAAAACCATAGGAAATGCACACTGATTAACAGTTAATACAAATGCAATACCCAGTTCCCAATTCCAGCGCATTCCCTCCCCTGGGCCTGTTGCTAATCTGATTTCATTCAGAGGTCATATGATTAACAATAATAAGCAAATAGTCTGGCAGTTTACAAAGATACTAAATAAATACACATCTATATTAAAAATGTTCAATTATTTCTAAAATGCACAGTGTATTTAAATGTGCGTGTGTGGTACGTGGAGGTCCTGGCTACAAAGTGTTACCCATTACTCTGAACCCACATTAAGAGGCCAACATGCAGTACTGTGTCGGTCTCTAGTGATTTGCAGAAATTGTTGACAAATGGTTTGGGCCTAAGAGGAATCTGGAACGGTGTCAAAAGGCCTATGGTCAAACATTGTGAGATTGTTGTAGGAAATAAAGATCATGAATGCTTTATAGATCTTGAAAATGTAAGTTAAAAGGCAGAGATTTAAATATACTCAGCTCTTCTTTTGTTTTCGGATTAAGAAATAGAATGTCATAAGCACTGTTGCCAAGGAGGAAGCTCAACTGCTTAACCCATTCCTCTGCCATATACCAGTACTGTTAACTATTGTATTACCAGATGCATATACCCTATAGCAAATACTTTTACATCCAGTATGGGCAGCATTAGCCTTTATTTCAAGATCTATGTGACACATAAAAGAGATTACTGTAGCTCTACAAGGCCTCTGCACCAAACAAGTACTATGAAGGTGACAGAATAAGATCAAAAGGTCACTGTATATTATTTGATGTATCATAATTAAACTTAAAGTCTGCAAATTTTGAAATAGTGTATAGAAGGAAAGCAAGAATGAAGGGTTAAATGGAGATCTGAGATCTTCAAATCATACTTGTTTACTGCCGTCGGAAGACATTTTCATAAGACTGCACACTGTACCATAAAGTATACGAGTACTGCCTTGGCAACCAGGACACGACTCATCATCAAATGGGTTTCTCAGTAATTAGGTATTTAGTAATAAAGAGCTGGAATTAGAACAATGAATTAGTAGCATTTCTAAGTTATGACGGTCACCCTAGGACATTTAAATAAAGGGAAAGGATAACTGGTTTGTAGAATTACTGAAGTGGTCTTTTCCTTAATCAGGCACGTAAAGCAAAATTCAAGGTTTTAAAAGAAAGCTATTCGTAGTTGCCATTTATGCTTAGCACAGGCTGATAATATTCAAAAGCTTGCAACAAAATGTCAGAGCAGAGGACTATGGGAGGTTATTATAGCAGCATCTTAATCCATACCTTCAGGATTTGGTTCAGGATCTGGTGTGAGTGAAATGTCATCAAGTTCACGCAGGCAAAGCCATTCCCCATCCATAGAGACGCGGAACTTGCACAAGTAGATGGTCTCCATAGCAGCCTGTGTTATCTTGTCAGTGGTCGGGGTCGGCATGTCACTTTGAGGCGTTAGAGCCGTCATTATGGATCAGCTGCTATGTCGTTCTCACGAATAATAATAATAATTAGCCGCAAAATGGCACCACTAATGCACAAAAATAAAAACTGATTAAAATTTAAAAAAAAAGAAAGAAAACTCACAGTCACAATTGTGTGTATGCAAAATACTTGGAGAAGATAAGCCTTGGAATCCTGCTGCAAGATTTCTGGGGGTTTTCTGAAAGGTAGGGAAGGTGTTCTGCCTGGCTAATCTGCTGAATTCCTTTCAGTATCCTCAACCTATTAGACCCCTGCTGTACCACCGGCTTATTATCACTGCCAATCAGCATGCGTCAAAGCTGGCAAAGCAGGGCACACTCCAGAAAATCAAGTCCCTCCTGATCCCTAATTGTAAGAATGCCAGTGGAAGAAATACACTAATCTTTCAACCAATGTGAAAAGGTGAACGCAAGAAACAAAGGAAGCAAGTAGAGGTTCCAAGGATTTCTGAAACCAGAGACAGTCTAGGTACTGCACAAGCCAGACACTTGAAATCTTGTAGGATTGGTTGTGCGCAGTAAGTAGGGTGTTGACCAAAATGGCTGACTAATGAAGAGAAGAGAAAATACACACTCATGTGACCAAAAGCTAGGAACGTAATCAAGTCCCAGGATGCTGTCTGGATGCTGCTGATGCAGAGAGAGCAATTAAAATGATCTCTCTTGCTCCTAACCCTGCAGCCTGTGACAGCCTTCCTCACCCCACCCCCAGGACTCCTCCTCTCCTCACATGCTGCTTGCAAACAGAGGATCAACGATAACACAATGAGCTTATTGTCATCCATCCTGGTCAGAGATAACATTGTGCACAGCTGAGCACATTTCTACAACAGCATCACATTTAAGTGTAAAAATGTGTCTGTTGGAAAAAAAAAATCATTATTAATGATTTACAGTAATGAGGCATTTACAGTAATGAGGCATTTTGTTTTAAACAGTAGCGGATCATTGTGTTCCTTTAATAAACTTCCATAACAAAAATGGTTATTATTATATTTGTAACAGGTTTCCACAAAGTAACACAATAATGTTATTATTGTACAGTAAGTGCAACAATCACTATTATAATGGTATTGGTGTGCACCCCCATTTATTGTAAAAGAGTTGATGTGTAGGAAGGTGGCCCAACCCTTTAATGGAGGTATCACAGACCTTTAATGGAGGCATCACAGCCCTTTAATGGAGGCACCACAACCCTTTAATGGAGGTACCACAACCCTTTAATGGAGGTATCACTCTAACCATCTCTTTCACATCAAGGTTCTTTGTCTTTAAAAAGACAAGTAACACCATAAAAAGAAAATCTCATTTGGTTAGTAACTACACTGCACTAGAAAGGTTATATTATTATTTTTTTATTATTATTGCTAATTTGTTCATTTTTTTCATGGTTGCAGCCTTCTTTTATCTGTTCTATCTACCATATTCTAGGAAAAGAACCAATTTATAAAAGACGGCCTCAACCAGCACCGAGAAATACAATCACAAAACAATTTTAAAAAATTCAGGAAGTCAACATCCGAGATGACATTTTTACAAGAACTAAAAGGAAGTAACTGCCATGACACTCTAAAGGGAAATTTTCTTTTCTGGTGTTAGCAGCCCTTTAAAAATGTGCTTGTTTGGAAATGATTCCACCATATGAAAGGTTACACCACTCATCAGGAGACACTCGTCAATGAAAATGCAAGAAAGCCTAGCTAATAATGAGTTCTACATAATCAGAGCTAGAACCCACCGTACAAAAGGTTCCTTAGTGATATCTGGTATGTTTCCCATTTTATACCTATAAATAAGTAAAACTCCTAAACTCCTGTGTTAAAAAAAATGTGCACGGTTGCAAAGAATAAGAATATTATGAGTGCAGGGACCATAGTATATGAATTTGCGCAGGCAAATACTGTCAACATCCCCCAACCTACCCTCAAAAAGGGAATAACACAGCAGGATTTAATGATCAGGATTAATATGTAGGATGAGAAAGCATGATAAAGAATGCTGTAAGAAAACAGATGTTCATTCATTGAAAGTCGTTTGTTTTAAGATTTAGAAGTGCTCTCATGATTAGTCGCAAGTGCCGGAGATCTGCTGCAATTGTGATTTTGTTTATGTACAGGCATCTAACTAGTATGTAGGAAAGGGAAAGTAAAAGCATAAGAAGAGCAATTTTACCTAAATACAAACCCCATTTACCATGCCAGGCAGTCTACTTAAAAAATTTACATATAACCTCAATAATCTTTGTATACAGTATTTGCAAGCAATTAAAAATTAGTTTTTATTGTGTTATTTTAGGACATTCTTTTTGCACTGATCTGGCAGCATCAGAAATGGAGCATCGTTATATTCTATATAAGTTTTAAGGGGAGCATTGGGTCTGCAAACACCTTAAAGAAGAGCTGAACTTAAAGCACCAAGTGAGAACTGACTCACCATTAATAAATTATGAGCTCCTACATTGTGTTGTTCCTTAACAAGACAAGGCAACCATTTAGCTGTTTTAGATATGCCTCCTCCGTCTATCAGCTCTGCAAAGATCTGTGTCACTGACTATCTTGTGAGTGCCTGAAAGTGGGAGGGGTGTCTAAAATAGCAAGATGGATGCTTTGTACTGTTATGGAACCATGTCATGTAGGAGCTCATAACTTCTTAATGGTGAGTCAAATTTCAGCCCTTTAAGTTTTATTGTGTTCTTATCTATCAAACCTATAGACTTAAAAGGGATTAAGCCAAAGTTTAGTAGCAAAAACCAATAGGAAACACCAGGAAGTAGTGATGTTTACCCTGTGAGGCACACTTCCTATTGAAGCTTCCCCCAAAATGTTTCTTTATAGGGTATGTAAATCCTGTCTATAAAGAAAGCCCCATTCACCTATTGTCAAGCAATAAATCAATTAAGAAACTCCCCACTCACCTCTTAACTCAGCAGGGCTCAAAATCCCCCTGCAACTGCATTGTCTCTGTAAACAAGTTCTGTGTATGGGGAGTGTAGGGTTAAAGCCATGCTTCCTCCTCTCCCTGGCTTCTCTCTCCACAGCTGACCATACAAACAGATGGACAGCTCGTATCTATGCATGCTCAGGGTTAAGAACAGGCTTTTAAGATAAGGAGAGGGGGAGGAATTTCCCTACAAGAATGGTTCTCTGTATAGTGAGTGATGTCACTCAGGGGGTGGGGCTTATTGATACTATACAGCAGAGGTCGGCAACCTTTAGGGCTGAGAGAGTCAAATATGTGCGGCTCTCTCAGCCCTTTTGAATCCAGAGTCGCTGACATCATATAGTTGATGTTAGCGGCTCTGGATTGGCTAGAAACCCGGAAGTGCTGAGAGAGCTTTGTCTCTCTACAGTGCTTAACGGAGATTAGCAGGCAGACTGTAACAAGCGGTGCTTGCATGTGAGCTCATTATAGTCAAAGAGCCAGATGCGGCCATCAAAAGAGCCACATCTGGCTCAAGAGCCATAGGTTGCTGACCCCTGCTATACAGGAACAGTCTGTACATAGAATGGCTGATGGAGCAGGGCTGTTTAAACAAGAGGCAAGTACCACTGATCCCAAAATCATTTTTACATTTTAATGTTTAAGTTGGCTTTCTATATGTATATATGTCAAATATAAATAATGTTTTATCCAAACTTTTCATACCCTTTAATATATGTATATTAAGAATATGCTTTTTTTTTTTTTGGTTTTTCACATACATTTGTAAAATGTTATCTTTGAAGTTACATTTAAAAATTTTATGGCCTTCTGTCTTTTATTGACAGCAGCCATGTTGTTAAAAAAAACCCAACCGAGCTTCATTGTTTTCTATGTGCTTTATACATATTCAAAAAGTGTGTCTGAATCAATTTAATAAACACAATTTTGAATTTTGTGAAAGCACATATTAAGGCATTTTCATTTTTTAGTGTTACTACTGTTCTTGGAAGAACTTGAACGTCCTTTTTAACCCATGAAATACACATGCTTTTCAGATGCAAGCCATTTGTTTGTATATAGGCAATAAAATGTGCAGAATGTATCTAGAATTAGAAAAAAAACAATATATTTTTTAGAAATAAAACTACCATAATACTTTCGGATAAAACAAACAGGATTTATTTTTTAACTGTGGAATACATCCCTGCATGAGTTATTTTTGAAATGTGACTAGTTAAAGAAGTGATTTGGGAAGATTAGTTTACACTGGTTTATACTATTGTATGCATGCCAACATTACCTTTAAAATAGGGGAACTTCTAAACTATATTCCTAATACATGTCTGTACAGATTTTAAAGTGCACCTGTCTCCTCAAAACACTAATACTAATGTAGGTTGTATATTCAACATCTAGGCCATAGTTTATAAAATGCAAACATGATGTGCAGGACTCCTCCCCCTTTCTTCCTTACCCTGATGTTATTCTCTATTGTTGCTCCTTCTCCATGACGGACACTTTTATGGACTACGAGTGAACAAATTCACACCGGCAAGTATTTCCCTAAAGTTGGTTTCTCCATTTTTATCCTTCCTGCAAGCCTAATGTGATTCTCTGCAGCTGCATCCCCTCCAGCAGCTTGTGTCGTTAGTCATATAGTAGTGAATATGGAAAAGACTGGCTCTATAATGATGCACTACTGTAGAAATTCTAGCTGAAGACACCAAATTGTTAAACAGGCAGCGACTCTGAAAGGTTACTGAAGTAGCAACGTGAATTGAAGAAAAGCAGGTCTCATCATTTGAGAAAGGGCATGTGAGAAACATGTCATGATACACTAAATAAATGTACCAGTAGTTACACTACATATTGGTTTGCACCATTTTTCATCTTCAATGACCATATTATGTATATATATATATATATACATATAGCGGAGGCATATATAGCAGCAAAAACTACAGCAGCTGTGTGGAAGCAGGATCCTTTATTCTACTCATACAGTTAGTACTGTGCCTCATCTGCATAACTTTGCAGATGATAATATAACTTAAAAAGACAGTGAATTCAATATCTAAATTATACCTAATTAATGAGAGAATCTGCTAAATCCAGTTCCCTTCAATAACTTAACAAATGTGACAGGACGAGAGGAATGAGAAATAAGGAGTAAGATTAATACTGAAACCAGTGGCAAAAAGCATGTCTAATGCACAAAGGACACAGGCAACGATCAATGCTCTGCTAAAAAATTACAACATAACAAAAAACAGATGCATCTATTTCAACAGTAGCAATAAAGCACATATGTAAATAATCTCTTGGCAAGCCTACTTTGTGGATAAGGGATTGAAAAAGATAGCAGATTAAGGGACTATAAATAATGTAGTGGGAAACCACATTCAACTGCAAATGATCGTCTTCTAAGAAGAAATGAAGAGGGGGAAACATTCACCCCCACAATAAAAAGTGATGAATGAAGGTGACTCCTGGGAAAAGTACTACAGACAATCTCATAGCAATATCTACTACTTGCTGTTAAATATCACATCTAACAGCAGCTAAGTACTGTAAAGAGAACATAACCAGTAGGAAAATAACAGAAGATCTTCACACTGCCAGCCCCAGGACCAGCACAATAACAATAAATAAGTACTTTACAGTAAAACAGCTGGACTGGCAACAATGGTGAGAATCCAGTTGTGCCCCAGGATGATGGGCTGCACCATTTTCAGGACTAATACAGATGCTTACAACAGTCACAGCCTTACACAGCACTGTGCACCACATTGCGTGCTTGTACACAAGTAATTCACCTATTTATCAAGCATAGGAGTCTGTGGCAGTAGCGAAATTAAAAACAGACGTATTGTGTAGTATTCACCATTGAATCAAGGGGCTGATGGCAGGGCTCCTGCTATCTGACTGACTATGGCATACTACGCAAAGGGAATCCTCCGTTTAGTAAATAAGGAGTAGAATTGGAGTGTAGCGACCTGAAGAGATGACAATTCACAGTTGATGAATCTCTATCTGACTCAGTAAAAACAGTGGCCCAGAGCGCTTAGAACACACAGAATTATATGACTTCAGCATGTTGTGTCTGTACAGTTCATAGTAACATCAGAAGTATCCGCACTTTCAGGGGCCTTGTTTAAAGGACAAGTAATGTCAGAGAAAGACATTTGTTATTTGGTTTGGCATGGCAATTATTCCTGCGCATTCCTATGCATGTCATCTGGGAAGCTGAATTTCTATTGCATTATTGGTTTGGTCTCTGTCTGTTGGTTCCAGCCAAACTGGGCTTTCTGTGGCACTTCACCCCAGGAAGGGGTTTGTTTACTGATCATTTAAAAAAAATGGAGATGGCTGCAATCTCAATGAAGTAAAACATACTCCTAAATAATACAAAGCAGGAATTTAAATACAAAGAAAACATTTGTACAAGTACTATGTAGGATCAAATGCCATGTTAATACAAGGTTAGAGTCAGGGCAGCTTACTGTCCTTAACTAAGAAAACTAAAACACAGGGTTTTTTAGCGAACATTCCAAGCAGAATTTGTCTTTATATGCCCATGGAGACCCCCTACCCATACCGCACATGCTCACACTGTGAATATCCAGCTGCAGAAAGATCTCAGTGGGCAGCCTGACACAACTAATACAAAGAGAATGCAATCATTTTGTATCACTCCTATGAATCACTGAATTCTTAGACAGGGAAAAAGATCTGCTTAAGAACACCTAATAATCTGAGGGGAAATAATATGTAATTTAATGTTATAATATTAGTTCTCCTTTAACCCATTGAAAGCCAGCCATTGTAGGAAGTACGGCGTTGCCTCTCTGTCAGTTGGATGCCAGACGCCGTACTTCCTACTGCTGGCAGTCAAGGGGCTGTAGCACTCCACTGGCCGGCACAACGGCCAGTGGAGCTCTTCCCCCGGGTAGAAGGGGGTCGGGTCATTCACCCTAAGGCACATGATGTTGACTCATGTGACCCAATCGGTCACATGAGCCAATAGAAAG
>WMED01004847.1:0-20193 GCA_019650415.1 Pipa parva
TTGTAATTGAGTTATCCATATTGCAAGAATTGTATAATATAGCATTACTGAAACATTTCCTTTTACCAAGTATGCTGATTGCAATTTCCAGAATGCATGCAGGTGAATGCAAGTTCAGCAAAAGAAGCCTGCAGCATTAATGGAGTAGACTAGTCTAAAAATGTAATCCTTTTTAAGAGAAATTACAATAGGAATGTCTAACTGTATAAACATAACATTCCTAATTTCTGAAACGGCACTCCACGTCAATGCAGACTATAGGGATCTTCTATTAGTGTTACCAGAGATACTGACAAATGTTTCCTGTGTGTTCATACATCAAGATAATGGCACACTTTGCATTCTGCAACACGTTTTTTCATGTCGTCAAAATTTTTTTAATTTGCAGGCATTTGAGGGGTAAAATGCCAGTGTGGAGCAGGAGTGAATAGCTTTTGCCACCCCAAAACAGTGCAGTGATAAGCATAGTAACATAATTTATAAGGCTGAAAACACTAAAATCCATCCAGTTCAGCCTATTATCCTGCAATGTAGATCCAGAGAGAGGCTAAAAACCCATGAGATGAGCCAATTATCTTCATCCTAGGGGGAAAACAATCCTTTGTCCAAATATGAAGAATAATTCTCCCCAGGGCTGTGGAGTTGGTAAGCCAAAGCCCCGACTCAGACTCCTCAATTTCCCCTAACTCTGACTCCCGAATTCATGGCGCAGGTTTAAGAGAGAGCTTAATTTAAGCTTTTTATCATCCTTGTGATACAATAATCAAGCTAAATTATAACACAAAAAACTTTAATAAATTGCAAATATGCAAAACGCTGCAGTAAGTGGGAAAAAAAAGTCTTCAACAAAAACGTTGAAAGCTAATTTTTGTAGTGAGCAAACTTCGTTAATCTTGATTTCTCTAGCAGATCTGTGATGAGTGCAGCCATTCCTTCCAGTGCCTTTTCCTCTGATCTGTAGCAAGGAGCTTCACTACTGAGCATGTACATAAAGTGCAGCATACATTCATTTCAATTAAGAGCCTAGATCCTTATATAAGGAATAGAACAGACCTTTACAGGCATTTCATCATTTTCCCAAATTCTTATGAAAATATATTCAGCATTTACTGCAATGAACTAACTCTACCAATTTATTATATATTTTGGGAGTCAGACTCTGTCCATTTTATAATGGACCATTTATAATGGGCCCTGACTCCGACTCCACAGCCTTGCTCATACCTATGGACTAAGGCTCAATTAATCCTCTCCCACAGTTTGTTTCATACTGCAATTTGGTGTATTGTTTAATTGCATTACTGTAATTCACATTTGAACAACTGTTTGACATTCCACATGGGTGTCAAACAGATTACATCTGTACCAGTTTGTGACTTTATAGTTTTGCAATGTTGTTTCACTGATATCTCATTGTATAGCACCAATCTGTTACTTTTTGGCTTTGATGTTGGATTGATTAGATTTTATTGCTTTGTTCCAGTCTGATGTTTTTTTGAAGTCAGGATGTCAAACTAATAACATTTTGCTATGGTGTACCAGTTTCTGTATAAATTTGTCATTGTTTAGTTTTTTGTTCCATACTATGCCTGAGGAAGAGACCTAAGTAGTCTGGAAAGCTTGCATTTACCATCTTTTCAGTTAGCCAATAAAAGGTTTCACCTATACTCTACTTATCTCTGCTTATATCTATGGCTATGGCTTCTGGAAAGTTTACATTTACCATCTATTCCTTTAGCCAATAAAAGGTTTCAGCTATACTCTCTTGTCTCTGCTTATATCTATGGCTATCACAGTGCTAAACTCGACGGCGAATGTAATACATACACAACTCCATCCAAGCAGGGAAAAAAGTGACTAAACCTTTTCCATGGTTCAAGAAAACCTGTCCTCAAAAAAGGTTACATTTGTGCCTAAAAATAGTATACAGTGTTGTGCATTGCTGAATGCTGCTTGAACATTTGGGCAATTAAGTAAAATACATGTGTAACTCTACTGAAGATCAAAGATGCTAGATATGCTGATGCTGAGAGGGTTATTCACTAAGGTGCGACTTCGACTGTCAAATTCTCAAACACCAGATTCTTTAAAGGGATTCCAGTCTTGGCGAGACAACTCGAGTCGCCTCGCCGAGACTTGAATCCCTTTAAAGTGTTCACTGATGTCCGCGTGCAGCACTTGCGAAGTGATGCAAAGGATCCGGAGCTCACTTCGCACATTGCTGAATTGCCCCCTGAGTCTTTTAAATCCCGCTGCTGCGTTGGAGACACAGCAAGCATTGAAGCCGGCAGAAAGTGTTTGGTTGTAAGGTTATTAGGTGATCGGCTTATAACAATAGTTTTGTATGACTAATTTAATAACAAGGTGTGAAGTTCTCTGAACCTAACAGCGCAGTACTCTGTGTTTGATTTCCACAATTCACTTCATAGTCTTAAAGGAGAACTAGGTTTGTTTGTTTTGGCAAGGGGTGATTTTCAGCAGGGAGTGGTGAGATACTCTCCTATCGGTGACTTAGGAGCTAGTGCATGTATGGGCAGTCCCATCTCTATGATGGATCTATCATTGGACAGTCCATGATTTATAATTTGTCAGCCTAATTCCAGAGCATTTACAGTAGCACATGTTGGTTGTCCCTTTTTCAGTCTCAGTGGATCTCTAAACAGATCAATCTGGATTACAGTTGTTAAGATCTGCTTTCCACATCCACTCCCCATCTCAAAGGTGGGTAAATTATCCTTGATTTCAAGTTGAGTAAAGTGTGTTTCGTATGTGTTGAGTGGCTCGCGATCAGTTATGCCATCTGATTCTTAATCAGAATCTCATCAATTTCTCCCTTTTAATGCACTTTTGTGAGTTCTTCATGCAATATAGCCAATAGTGTTGCACACGTTAAAACAGACAACATGGTCCACTACATGTAATTATTGGAGTCTTATAATTATCCTTTCCTGCTTCTTGGGTTGGCGTTTGCTATTGTGTAAACAAGTCACATAATCGGAACATGCTGCCGTGAGGGTTCAGTTGGTAAATAAACATGTCTTCCTCCTTTCTCCATTAGTTTATATCTAATGTAAAGTTTTGTCATCAGTGAGAAGCACAGTATCCATATAATTCAACTGATAAGGATTGCATTTATTATGCAATGCAGTATCTCTCAAGTATGACTATGGAAAAAAAACTGTCCAATAGACTGCTTGATTGACTACTGCATATTGCATACCTACACTGACATAGTGGGGCACTATGTACTATAAGTGGGAGCAGCTGTACAAAAAATGTTTATTTTCTTCTTCACAGTAAACTGTATAATATAGTGTAGTATCTTTAAGGTAGTACATAACCTAAATGTTGTCCTTTGTACATTTAAACATAATTTATGCTTACATTGGGTTAGTTTCACACTGAAGGGCTGGATGTGAGTTGTAGGCCTTTCATTATGCTTTCATTCACAGTATACAGTCCAAACCAAAAGTATACATACACTATATAAACAGACACGTATGCCTGTTTTTCTCACTAACTGAAATGAAATCAGAAAAAACCTTACCCATTTGAGGTCAAATAGGATTACCAAAATGATTTATATTTGCCAAATGCCAGAATAATAGAATTATTTAAGGCATTGTAAATACTTTCTGAAAAGTCCAAAGTTTACATACATTTCATTAGTATTTGGTAGCATTGACCTTAAATGGTATGATTTGGGTCAAAAGTTTTGGATATCTTTCCACAAGCTTCTCACAATAGTTGGTAGGAATTTTGGCCCATTCTTCCTGACAGAACTGGAGTAACTGAGCCATGTTTGTAGGTTACCTTGCTTGCTTTTCAGCTTTGACCATAATTTTTTTAATAGCAGAGATCAGAGCTTTGTGATGGCCACTCCAAAACATTGACTTGGTTATCCTTAAGCCACTTGGCAGTATGCTTCAGGTCATTGTCCATTTGGAAGACTCATTTCTGCCCAAGCTTTAACTTGCTGGCTGATATCTTGCGATGTTGCTTCAGGATTGCCACATAATCTTCTTTTCTAATGATGCCATCTATTTTGTGAAGTGCAACAGTCCATCCTACAACAAAAAAAACCCACAACATAACGATGCCATCCTCATGTTCACTGTTGGGATGGTGTTATTAGGCTGCCAAGCTTCTCCTTTTTTTCCTCCAAATGTAACGAAGGTCATTATGGCCAAACGGTTTTAGTTTCGTAAGACCAAAGGACGTCTCCAAAAATGTAGGTTTTTGTTCCTGTGTGCGTTTGCAAATATTAAACTTTCTTTTATGTTTCTTCTGGATTAATGGCTTCTTCCTGGCAGAGTGGCCTTTCAGCCCAGTACTCATTTCACTGTGGGTAATAACACAATCTTACCAGCTTCTGGTAGCCTCTTCACAAGGGCTTTTGCTTTTGTTCTTGGGTTGTAATGCACATGTTGGACTATAGCATGTTCATCTCTGAGACACAGTACCCATCTCCTTCCTGAGTGGTATGATAGCTGGACAATCACATCCTGTTTGTACTTGCATATAATTTGTTTGTACAGATGAACGAGGCACCTTCAGGTATCTGGAAATTGCACCCAAGGATGGTCCGGACTTGTGCAAGTCCACTATTCTCTTCCTGATATCTTGGCTGATTTCTTTACTTTCCCATGATGTTACACTCAGAAGCGGCGTGTTTCTAGTGTGCATTAAAATACATCCACAGGAGTATCTCTAATTAACTGAGATGTTACCAGTAAACCTATCTGAAGCTTCCAAAGACATGACCTCATCGTATGGGCTGACCCAAAGTGATTAAAGGCATAGTAGTCCTAGTGTATGTAAACTTTTGACCTTTGCAAAAAGTATTAAAAATGCCTTTAAATTCTCTCTCTCATTATTCTGGTATTTGGATAATATAAATAAATTTGTTAATCCTGACTGAAAATGGGTAAGATTTATTCTGATTTCATGTCTGATAGTGAGAAAATCAGGAATAGGGTTCTTTTTATATAGTTTATGTAAACTTCTGGTTTAACTGTACATGGTGCATGTGCAGGAATCCAACTGAGCTGTTACATGCTTAGGTATGTTTTCAATCTTCAGACCAGCATCTTTTTGGAGTTGCTTTAATACACAAGCTAGTGAGATTAAGTTTCCATTAGTTTTTTCCCTTCTGAAAAAAAATACAGTGAACTCGCATTCATTGAGCTTCTTTTCACACAAGTCTTGTGACTGATGCTCACTTTTGATATATGGATAATTTATTGGACTGCCTAGGCTAGTGATGCCCTACCCTTTTTAGGCTTGGGGGCCATATAAATTTGCGACACGTGTTATGGGATGCTTCAAAGTTGCAACAAATTTTAAAGTTACAACTGCGACAATTTTCCATAGTAAAAGCGTGACTGCGACAATATTCTCATTATAAAGATGCGACTGCGACAGTAACAGTCTATTGCGACTGTCTTTAGCTGGCGAATTCACACTTATACGCAACAATTCGGAATTCAGGCCGCGGACCGGATAGCACGTGCCGCAGGTTGGGCATCACTGGCCTAGGCAGTTGTAGATTATAAAATACAATTACTTTGCATATGGATATAAATAATGAGATCTATTATAGCTAGTTCTACTACATTATCTGTTTGTATCTTTGTTTTGCTGTTGCTGCTCTGGAATCCTAACAGCCAAACGATGGGGGAAAAACAAATGTTTCTAATGAGAAAAAGACTTTTTACTAATATTAAACACTTTTATCTGTACCTTTACTGTCTCTTTACAAGGGTTGTAACAACAAAAATGGCTCAAATAGGCTTGTCCATAATTTATAGTTAATATGCTCTTCAAAAATGCATCCGTAAATTTTTTTTATTTTATTCACTTTCTACTTACATTTTTTAAGGATTTCTGATGTCATCCCAGGGTGTGTATAATTTGAGGTTACAGAGACACTAAAGTTTGTATCTAGTAATAAATTTAACATGACATGTTTAGGCTTAAAAGAGAACTAAAGCTAAAAAAATAAGACCTATTAAATACATACCTCATAGTAAGCTGAATCGTTGCAGTCACAGCTTGATCTGTGCTGTATTTTCACTGCACTTAGGCAGACTTTTCACCACATTTCACACAGAAGATTCAGCCTGAAGCTCCGCCCACTTGCTGAATTGGTGTTCCAAAAGGCTTCAAACATCATCACGTTCATTGAGGGGAGCATTTTTATTGGCCCTGCAGATTAGTCATAGCAATAGAAGAGAAAACAAGCAGACGAAGCTGATCTTTTTAGCTAATCCTAGCCCCTCCCCCTTAGTCAAGGGCTAAACTCACTGAGCATGATTCCCCCTTCTAAAACTATTTAAATTCACTTTTACTTACTTCAGGAAACAGTGCAAGGCAGATCTGAAAAACTGGAGAAATCGAAAACAGATCAGTCAAAGCTGCAAATCTAAATGCTGCTCACAAGCAACAGAAGGAAGGGCTAAGATTTACTGATAGCTTCTTCTCTAAGTGTTTGGTTTTTATTTCCTTTGCTATGATTATTCTGCAAAGTCAGTTAGTCTAAACCTGTTATTTCAATGCTTGTATGCGGCCAATAAATAGAATGCACTTTTTTTTTTTTTTAAAGCTTCAACATAAAAGGTATCGCCTATACTCCCTTGTCTTTGCTTAGTTTCAACATATTTACTCTTAGGCCATGTTCGCACTGGCATACATATGCCAGTGCATTTTTAAAAAGTGCATCTTGAAAGTACACTGTCAAATTCAGGCCGGCATATATTCGGGACACACTTTTCTATTGTACTTACCCAATGCTGTGTGAAACTCCTCCTATCTGGCTGCATTCCTTGTGTCTTGTATGTGCGACATTTGAATATGTGACGGCAAGCATTAGCACGCTTGCATTTAGCACTACTGTGGCCAGAACAGGTAAGTCGCAGCATAAGGTTTTTGTTTTTTTTCTAGTGCAGCGTCTGTGCATTAGTGCGTTTACACAAGTGTGAACCTGGCCTTAAAGTGTAAATGGTATGTTAGTCCAAATGGTGGGAAAAAAAATCTGGTTTTAATGGCCTTTTAAGAAGCCGATCTAAGTTCTGTAATTTTTTTTTTAACCAGTATTTTTATTGCGTTTTCTTGCATATTAACAATCAATTTATCAACATTGAACTAATAACATTGTTATGCCATGCATTTCATTGTACATTGGTTCATTTTACATTCCTTTCCACATATTATTTAGCCATTCATTTGGACTTTATCATCTGCATTGTTTCATTACTATGGAAGTTCTGTAATTTTTAGTTTAATTGTAAGCGTAGTTTTGCAACTCTTTCAGTTAGTAGGTCAGTATGTAAAGAGTGTGGTGACCTGGTATGCCTTTCCTTTGTGCTACATTACTAGCAAATACTTCTTAGAGTATGTGTACCATATTAGTAAGCTGACTAACAGGTTTATTAGGGAATTTGATTCTGTAAGTGTTTACCATTTAGATTGTAAACTCTACATAGGCAGGGGCCTCCATCTGTTTCAATCACTGCCTGATGCTAAATGATGACAGTCTTTATTAATATTAACTTACTAATTTTTAGTAAAAAATATTATTGATGTTCATAAACTTTGGTTTGTGGTGCTCAAATATTAAATTAATGCTTTATCAACTGCTGACCACATGATTCCTTAGAAGATAGTGTAGCATACAGAGAGTTCTGTGTTATCATTTAAAGTTTGAGCTGTTCAGGTTAGTAGAAGATTGGCCTTCTCACATTGGTCCAGAAGGATGTGCCTACAGTCAATTTCCTTGACATTCCAACTAAAAGATCCCGAGGCTCAAGATTAACCAAAATCTCCTGAGTGCCGTCACTAAGGGATTATATGTAAAGTTCCGTATAGCCAAATTCAACGTCTGGGCATAAAAAAGAGTTTTAAAAACTCGAATTGTGAAGAAGGAAATGGAATAGGACATGGCAATTTGCTTTTTGCATAGCTTTCTTAAGGAGGCTCCTCCCAAATCAGGTGGTATGTTGTTGTCAGGGTTAGAAATGTTGGTATTTTTGTCATTGCTTTATCCTCCTAAACATTAATCTTCTGCATAGAGCATCTTAAAGAGAGTCTAACACTGAGCAATGCCCTGATTTGGCTGCTTGCCGCTAAGTAATGCTTCCTTATGATTCTATGCTTATCATTTAATTCACTTGCAATATATTGAGCATTTCTTCAATATTTGCACCATAATTTTATTGTTAAGCTGGTCAGTTCTGTATGAAATGCATACAAAACTTACATGTGTGTGTATATATACATTTACATTTTGCCTCCTACTCTTATTATGGGAAACGGAGTATTTACATGTTTTTGTTATTTTGAATACTGCTGTTTTTATAGCATTATGGTGTCCTGGCAATCTGCCGAAGTTCCCATGTACACACATTTCTACTGAGACATTTTGCCATACTACAGATACTTTTAAACCAGCGGTGCCCAACCTATGGCCCGTGGGCTATATCCGGCCTGCGAGGCATGGGTATCCAGCCCACATCAGCTGAGGTACAGCTGATCTCCTCTTCGGCAACCGGAGGTGTCCTGTCAGAGCTCCTGGGATATGAGACCAGGAGCTCTTGCGGCAGGTGATGTCTGTGTAAAAAGGGAAACTGTACGTGTGCCTTCCTGACACCAGAGCCTGTGTATGCAGCACGGAGGCTTCCTCCCAGAAGTCAACTGCTGTGGGAGCTCCTGGGTTATGCGACTTTAGGTAAGGTCGCATATCCCAGGAGCTCCCGTGACAGGTGACCTCTGGGAGGCGGGCTCCGGTGAGAGCTGCATACTTAGGCTTCGGTGACAGGAAGGCACATACCGTAGTTTCAGAGTGAGAAAAGGTGTGAAAATAAAAATATTTCTCGCCTGTCATTTATTAAAGTCCCTTGGTGTCTCTACAATGCAACCGGACATTCAGAAGTTGGTTTTGGGAAAAAATCTTCAAACATCCCACTAATTACTACAGAATTAATGGTAAGTACAACATGTTTCTAATACTATTACGAATGCATTTTTATCTTTTCTATTTTTTTTTCTTTTTTGTATTTTTGCAGTGAAGCTGCCCCCGTGTCGTAAATTTTTCGGCCTGAAGGCCGAAAAAGGTTGGGCATCACTGTTTTAAACCCAAGCAGACTCTCCTATGTCAAAGGCCACACCTTTTGTTATTGACCATCCATCATGCCCAGCCTCTTTATAATCTAATCTGCAACACAAGTCTAGAACTTGACAGCAGGCTTTCATAGGAAATAGGGTTTATTGAAAGAAGGATGCAGAAGTTTCCAGTGCGAACTTTATGCTTTGTTATATTTGCATTGACCTAGATTTTTTTTTTTTTTACTTGTCTATAATGTTATTTCAATGCATTTTGAATTTTTTTCAATTCCTACTTAATTTTATGTTACTCGTACACTTATGTAAAGGTTAAGCAAAAAGGTTGGCTAGTGATCCTGGGTCTTTTAAATAGTTAAAACATCAAACATTTATTTCTTCATTATTCATTTAAATTCATAAAGTATACAGCAAATAATAAATCTATTTAAAGGTATTTAAGTGGTCAATATGCTTCAAAGACCTGTTTTTATTTTTCCTTTTCGCTGGAACTGATTTGAATGAATTTGGAAGTTTAGCAAAACATTTATGGACATTGCATGTTCATGAAAGTTGGAATTGTGTAGTAGATGTGAGTTTGGCACAGTTAGACACTTCACATTTGACAAAGATTGTTATTATTTGCAAAATGACAAATTCTCTTCCAGTTTGTGACATTATGGCCACCACATATTTAAGCTTCACTTAGTCTATTTGCCACAAACACAACAAATTCATGTTTCATCATATCTGAGTGATCATTCACCAAGGCATACTGACTTAAATGGAGGGTGGCGTATAAGAGTGAAATAATAAAATTAATGGTTAGCCGTGTTTTCATATACTTTGATGGCTTGGTTGTTTAAAATAATTCTTTGGTTACCTAGTTTGATGCTAGACAATTGGTTTCAGAGAGTATTGGGATTTAACACATTTGTTTACATTTTATTTTTGCACGATTTGTTTTATGTGAATTTTCATTGAATGCAGTCCAGCAAACCTCACAATATTTAAAATGTCAATTCCTTTGCAACTCCTCAAAAATAATTGGGGATGTGAGTGGTGAACTGACTGGCAAAATACGCCAATTTTGCAGAATTTTAAAGACCTGTCAGCCTCTGTGTGTAGGGTTGCATAATGTGAGTGCGAATTTAGGGGGTAATTCAGGATAGATCGAAGTACCCTTGCGAGGCTTCTTGTCACTTGGCAGAGTCGGATACGCGCTCACTGGTCTCCTGCATTCGGAGATCAGCGAACGCTTTAAAGGTACTTCAGCGAGGTGACTCGAGTGGTCGCGAGGTGAGCCGAAGTACCTTTAAAGCGTTCGCTGATCTCCGCTTGCAGGAGACCAGTGAGCGCGTACCCGACTCGGTGAAGTGATGACAAGCTTCGCAAGGGTACTTCGATCTTTCCTGAATTACCCTCTTAATCTAGAAAAGTCTCCCTACATGTTGTTGCAGTCACCTACTAAAACTAATGGGCTGCAATTTGTATACCTCCTCGTATATTTAGAGTGTACCCTATTATAATTGTATGGCTTTACTTTTACTTAATTTTTCTATGCACTTTCAGTAATGCATATTGTTAGATTGCAGATTTGTCTATAGACATGTTATCATGGTTAATGCTGAGTGGATTGGGGCATGTATTCTCCATTGCCATTGTATGGTGAAGTCCGTCAACTTCTCTGTGTAATATCAGTCAGTGCTTGTAGTGATGTATCCATTACTAAATATTCACAAGAAATATATTAAAGACAGCACACCCATTAATATATTTAACTTAATTACTTGCTGGGTGCATTATAGTCCACTGAACTACACACAGTATGTGTACACAGGAAACAACAAGGTATGTGCACACCACTCTTACCAACTTAATAACTTTTTTATTGCAATGATATTTCTTCAGATGGTGTAACGTCGCTTCAATAAAAAGTTGCAAAGCTGGTAAGACTAGTGTGCACATGCCTTGTAGTGTTTTGATTACCAAATATTTTATACTATTAATATGCTGTAGAAACATAATGTCACATACTTTGCACAGAGCTCCTCCTTTACCAATATGTTTATGAATAACAGTGGAGTCCTTGTTTGCGATTAAAAGAAGCACACAAGCAGTGGCTCTATCAGTTCAGTTCATTGTTATTTTAAACTACAAAGTTCTTCAAAGAAAATCTTTGTACACATTGGTTCATTTTGTTAGTTTTACTTACTTGTTAGTAGGATATGATTTCCATTGTTTTAGCCAAATACTCTTATTGGTGTCTAAAGCTACAATTAATCTCTTTTTGTAGGATCATTGCAGAAAATGTTCTGTAACAAGTGGCTCATCATATAAATCTTTAGGCTGGGGTCACACTTGCTGTTCAGCTGCTGGATAGATAGTCTCCATTGTTTTCTGTGGAATAATACACACAGGATATTCTGTTTCACTCAACAGACAATAACGATTCTAATTAAAAAAGAAAGTTTATTTTTTTTTTAATGTAAATTGTAGAATCCTTCTCAACTAATTTGAGTTAGATATACATATCACACTAAGGCTAAGGTTTGACCACTGCAATTGTGATTCTTTTGATAAAACTGGGAAGCAGTTGTATATGGTGGTGCAGGTAAGTGTATGAGGACTCTGGCAGGCTGTTTCCAGTAATTAATTTGCATTTGCTGCATTGAGAAATACAGTGGTACCTTGAGATACGAGTTTAATTTGTTCTGTGACCGAGCTCGTAACTCAAAACAGCTCATATCTCAAACCAATTATCCCCATTTAAAATAACAGAAATGTAATTGATCCGTTCCAGCTTGTATCTCAAATTTCAGCTTGTATCTCAAACAAGAAATTGGTCAGTCTCAACTCTTTTATCTCAAGAAATTTGTATATTGAGCAGCTCGTATCTCAAGGTACCACTGTATACACGCACAGGACTTGTATTAAAATGAAACTGGGAAACTAGAGTGTGCTTCTGGTCTTCCTCTGTACTTTATGGTGTTTCTGACCTTATAAATATGAAAGAGCAAGTTTATGCAGAGGGCAGAACTTGAGCATCACTCATCCAATATGAAGATTGAGTCAGTCTCCTATTCTGCAACCCAGTTTGTTTTAGTAGTATTTTGTTTGTATTTTTGTGAGAAACCATTTGCATTCTTACACCAGTTAAACATTTTTTTTCATTAAATTAATAGCCAGAAAACTTTTAAAGTGCACCTTTCACCTCAATACTCTTAATACTAATTTAGGTTCTACTAATGAAATAAATATTTTGTAAATATATATAATTTTTTTGTTTACTGTACCTTTAAACAGTGTTTCACTCTGTCATCTTCCCTGTCAGCATGCCATTTCTTTCCTGAGTGTTGGGTGGTTGTGACTAAATGATTGACATTATAGCTCCTCCAATCAGATCCCTGCTAGATCGTGATTTAAGGGATCTGATTAGAGGAGCTATAATGTAATTCATTTAGCCCTGCCCACCCAACACTCTGTAAAGAAAAGGCAGTTTTTGTGTTTTTTTTTTTTTTAAATATGTATTTACAAAACTCTTTCATTAGTACAACCTATATTAATATTAGTTTTGAAGTGACAGGTGCACTTTAAGACTGAACTGTATACTGTAAGAAAAGTATATCCTTTGTTATAGAAATGGATTGAGGTAATCTAGCAGTTGTTTTAGACAAAAGAATGATTACTTTATCTTGTTCTCCTATGCAACCATTACCAAGGCTATGAATGATTCAGAGGGAAAAATGATCACTCTTATATTCACACGTTATTATGATCTTCCTAAAACGACTTTTTTTTTTTTTTTGTTTTGTTTTTTTTTTTTAATTTATTTACAACTTAAAGGCTTTCTAGGGCTATGACATGAGTTGTTTTTTTTTTTTACTGCAGGGTTTTGGCAAATCACAACCAGTCACTTGACCCCTAGCTCTGATTTAATTGTCTGTACTACTTTAGTTTTTTTCACAGGGGATTTACTAATACAATTTGTTTTTTTTTAAATCATCTATCTGTTTGTTGTAATAAGATGTGACCGTTTAAAAGGATGTAGTTAACATTTTATTTTGTTGTAGACTTAAGGAAATCCACTAAGAAGCGCAGTGAGTCGCCACCCGCTGAGCTCCCCAGCCTGCGGCGGAGCACACGCCAAAAGACCACGGGCTCCTGTGCAAGCACCAGGTAAAACTCCTTGAAACAACTTTGAGTAATCTTGCAAACCTATGGATAATAAAATATATTTGCAGTCCTGCAAAATATAGTCTCCATTTTATCCATTGTACATTTGTTTTTTTTGTATTCTATAGCAGAACATAAAGCACTTTAAAATGGATTTAATTTAGTTCTAAAGCCTGTTTGTGCTGTAGACAATGCTGTCTAACCCAATTCATAATCTATTTGCTCTTTATAGATGCATTGGTTTAACACCCTTGGTACTTAACTAGTAGACTAGTAGTTGTAGGTATTTGGTTATGATGTGCAGCACTGGCATGAGTGTTATGATTGCTTAAAGTATTGAATGCTGAAATCTTGTAATGGCTACATATATTTTTTTATATTCTTACTACTTTTTTCTCTTTAGTCGGCGAGGCTCTGGCCTTGGCAAGCGAGCAGCAGCTGAAGCTCGCCGACAGGAGAAAATGGCCGATCCTGATAACCAGGAAGGAGCTAATTCTTCAGCTGCTCGCACCGATGAAACTGCACAGGGAGCGGCAGGTAAAGTAAATATATACTGTGCATTTGGGAAACTGGTGTTGAGTTGAAGGATCTATAAAAGGGTAGGATCTCTGCTCGACTTGTCAAAACAAAATCTGCAAAGGAATGATATTGATGAGGAATTTGTTGAACTGAAGTTCCCAACAGTAGCTTGAAGGGTCTCTGAACAGAATGGCAAGCTTCAAAGAATGAGGTGTGCCACTGGACCTATTCCCCTTGAGACCAATCTATAATAGGTAAAAGCAACTGAATCCAGGGTGAACAAAGCCAAAAGGAACATGTCACATTAAGTAATATGTAGCGATAAATGGTCTCTTAATGGAGCAGCCCCAACCACAATTTGAAGGATGTTGTGAAATTGGACCAAACCTTAAGGTATGTCAAAACCATTAATGAGACATCATCCTTGTGGTTTCCAGGTCACAAAATGTAGATCCACACCCAGTGTTTTTTTTTTTTTGTTTTTTTTTAACTGTCAAATCTTAAGAAGTTCCCAAGACCACCAGTAGATGAGTTATGGAGAAATTGGTTGCAAAGCTTAGAATGATTTCCCCTTTATCACCTAGCCTGTGGAGTTTCCTGATTCCTTAAAAAAATAATTTGGGACATTCACTCCTAAAGTGCCCTGCACTACCTCAATAATTGCATAGATAAAAACTCAATCTTCAAGCTCTTTCCTGAGCGGTTAGCCTGGATTTGCCAACCTGCATTGTTTTTTCATAGGGAAAGCTGGAAGGAACCTTACTCTCTGCTTCCACTATTCAAGTGGCCAGGGAAATGAACTCATCCAAGCATGCATGGTGTTCTGTGGCAACCAGTTAATCTTTAATGTGAGGCAGCAGGCCCTCTCAGAAGGGGATTACAGAGATATTGTTCCATTTCACCTCAACTGTCAGGTTCTGGAACTCAATGACATAAGAGCCAACCCTATTGTATGCCCGTTTTAAGCATAGTAAAGCGAAAGGGGGTTACTGAGCAAAGTGAAAATTCTACTGTCAAAGTTAAATCTCATGACTTTGGGCTGCTATACTTTGAATCTCTACTCCTTATTCACTAAACAGAGGATTCCCATAGCGATTTCTCGACTGCAACAGTATTCCCGTATCAAATTCACAACTGCGTCAGTAGCCTTCTATTGTGTAGTGTATTAGCTGGTGAATTTGCCACATCGCAGAGAACCCAAATATAAGTAAAGTGGCGAATTTCACATCTTTGTGACAATTCGAATTTAGTCAGTAACCCCCAACATTTCAAAGATATTCAGGAAATTCTGCCACATAGGGGGATGCCAAAGCTTTGCTAGATAGCAGATTCATTGTGCAGGCCACCTTAGCTCTCAGATGGGAACTGGCAAGCCATTAATTTAAAATGGATTGTACATTGAGAAATCCTCAACATCATAATGAATAGGAGGCTGTGTTTTTGATTTACTCTTAAGTGACACAGAATTCACAGTCAAGGGTACAGTGGCACCTTGAAGTGTATCTATTAAAGCATATGCAGCATTGGAACCTGCTTGTCAACTTGCTGCACTACTTGTAGACTGCTACACAATCAATGTGTTAGTTGCTCTGGAAGCACACATCCAGCGTTAGAAAATCAGAAACTGTATCATTTTTGAGCTGTTGGTTTAATATATAGAATTGAAAAAGCAATATTATGCTGGATCTTGGACCTATTGGTTTATTGGATGTTGTATAAATATTTGAGGCTAAAGGGTGAAATTTATTAAACTCTGAAAAACCACTCTGGGTCTTCCCAAGTAGAGCGGGAGAAATCTCAAATTGTTCTCGTGAGATTTCTTTTGAGATCTTGGGATTGAGTTCTCTAAATTTTAGATGGAAAGGTAGCCATGCAACTAATGTAAAGTATGGCTACCTTTCCATCAAAAACAATTTGAAAAATCAAGATTGAAAAACTCAATCTTGAGTAATCTCGTGAGAACAATCCGAGATTTCTCCTGGTAAACTCGGAAAGACCCAGAACAATCTTTCAGAGTTAAGTAAATTTCACCCTGAAAATGATGAAGGGTTAGGTGCTACTTTTCAGATGGATCCCATGATATGTTTTTCTTTAAAACAAAAGTTCTTTTTTCTATATGTAACAATCCTTGGTCTGCTACTATTGGAAAAAAGTAAAGTTTCAGAAGTTTTGGGCAACTCAGAAGTTGAATTGTGCATTTAGTGTTATCAGTTTCTTTAGAAAGAATACTGCTATTGCACATTTTGGCTGACATTTGCAGCATTTTTGAACTTATGGCCGTTGTCCTTTAGACAACTCATTTCAGATAAATGGCTTTTCGCCAAGGTCAGTATCCATCTTTTTAATTGAATTGGGGTCATTAGTAAGTAACAAAGCCAAAGAGATGAGAATGTCAGAATGAGTTTTCCTTTTGAACAGTGTTTTACTATAAATGTTTGTGGGTGTAATTAAAAGGCAAACTTATTTTTAGAGGTAAGAAGGCAGTGGTTAAGAAATTATTGCTATAACTGAAAATGCTCCTTGTTCTCTTGTTTTCTAGCTTCCAGCTCTGTAGCTGGTGCAGTAGGGATGACTACCTCTGGGGAGAGTGAGAGCGATGACTCTGAAATGGGAAGACTTCAAGGTACAAAGAACTGAATTCATCTTATTAACCTTTGATATGAACATTTGCTACAGATTGCAACATGTGGCTAGACATTAAGAACTCCACATATTGTAGCTGTAACCTAATTTTTGTTAAATTACTAATACTTTCATTGTACCCCAGCTTCTAAGTATCAATGGTAAACATTTTAATAAATAGAAAATTGGCATTTTTCTTTTTCAAAAATATGCATTTAAATATTAGCGTTACCTAGAATTTATTGTTCTCAATCACAGCTCTGTTGGAAGCCCGAGGTCTTCCTCCCCACCTTTTTGGTCCCCTTGGGCCTCGAATGTCTCAACTCTTCCACCGAACAATTGGGAGTGGGGCAAGTAAGTATGAAAATATTTTATTTTTATTGTAAATATATTTGACTAAACTGGTTACAAAGGTCAGTGGCTTGATTCAGTATCAGACTGAGCAATCTTGGAGCCCACCTCCTACTGTTTTATGCAGCTTGTTTTTTTTTTCCTCACAAACCAAATACCTATGATGATAAAACAGATATACTAAGAATTGTTTAGCAGCCATTTATGTGTTTATGATTAATTAACAGTACTGTCTGTCAACTTATTATTTTTATTCCTAAAGAAATATCTCCAGGAAAAAACTTTTTTGTTTTTGTGCCTTAAAAAAAAGTATATGTAGAAAACTGGATTAGCTGTAGAAAAAACTATTTTCTTTGATGTAGAGAAATATATAGAACTTTTTGTAGTTGCATAATTGATGTTTTTTCTGCTTCTTTCATAACACAGCAGTCTTACTTTGAGAGATGTCTCGTTTTCTTTTGTTTTTACAGTTTAGACATCTTTTATTTGATAAAGAGTTCACCAGCTTCCAGTCAATTTAAATTTTGTATAAATGTTATAAAACACTTCAGTCTATTTTGCATGCAGAATTTTTTCCAGTGGAAAATGGCAGATGACACATTTTCCATGCGAAAATACTTTCATTTCAGTAAGAGGAAAACATTAATCTGTTAAATTTTCTCCGTGTGAAAACTCGTATATCAGTAAGAGATCAGTTTGTGAACTCTCTTGGCGCGTTTCCCTCAAGTCTGCCCACACATTGTAAAACTAAATTGATTTTTATTGTGTTTTCTCAGCATTTTTCCACTGATGAAATTGTTACATGCAGTGTTATAGCGAGAAATCATCCACTGCTATCACTAGTGTGGCATCCCAATGGTGTTTTCAACACCTTCATATCTGTGTATTTTTGGCAATTTTTTAAAAAAAGCAGAGAAGAAAATTTGCCAGTGTGACAATAGCCTTTGGATGACATCACACTAGCTGTTTGAGCTGAGCTGTTTTTTATTAGCCCCATTGTCTATGGTGTAAAACACAAAAGCCTGTATAGTTTATCCCCTTGAAACAATTGAGACTGTTTTTCCAGCTAAGCTGAAAAACGGCTAGTGTGACCCTGGCCTTAATATAAGTGCGTCAACCCAATTTTTTAAAGATTGCTGCAACTAGCAATGATAAGCAACAACAACAAACATTTTAAAAAATCATGAATCGTTTACATTTTTAGAGCAATTTATTGCATAGGATTAAATTCCATATCAATCCCAATGGCATTTTTGATTATCTAGGGTTAATGGTCCTTTTACCTATGGTTGTATAAAGAAATCAGTGCTGTCTGATTACTTTATCAGTGCAGAGCTTGAGATAAGAGATCAGTTAATTTAACTGTATAAAATATTAGTGATATGTTAATACATGAGCCAGAAATAAAGGATTATTCAAAAAATGGTGCATTAATCAATACTGTAAAAATGGCAAGACATGTAGCAATGGGTGTATTGGTTCTAACTTGTACAAAAGTTTAAATTTAAACAAACACCATTTGTGTTTACAGAAAACTAATCTAATCAATTGGCCTTTAGTTTGTCAGCCCTACATTATGCTGTACACAAAAAGCAGTTTGGTGAACATGTATATCCAAATACATATTAAGTATTATCTGTTAAGGGAGGTGTGTGCAGAGTTCAAGTATGTTTTTTCCCTTCTGTTCTGTAGGTTCGAAGGCTCAGCAGCTGCTGCAAGGGCTTCAGGCAACAGATGAAAGCCAGCAGCTCCAGTCTGTCATTGAGATGTGCCAGTTGCTTGTGATGGGGAACGAGGAGACTTTGGGAGGGTTCCCAGTTAAAAGTGTTGTCCCTGCTTTGGTAAGTAAAGGAATTCCTGCATGTCAAAACCTTACATTGCAGCCACTTGTAGTTTATAAAGTTGCTACAAAGTGATAGAATTTAGAAGGATTATTCTAAAAATGGGCTTTGCATATATGCAAATATTTGTGTTTATATATCATTTTCCTTAATGCTTCAGATCACTAACAAAGATTTCAAAAGTAATAGAAAAAACACAAACAGACCTGCAGTTTCTTTATTCAGTGCCAAAGTTTATTATTTTTCCCACATTTTTTCTTTTCAGATAACACTGCTACAGATGGAACACAATTTTGATATTGTAAGTGTTTTATTATAAATGTATTAATCACATGGATTTTATTTCTAAATTATTCTGCTTTTCTGGGTTTTTTTTTTTGTTTGTTTTTTGTTTTCCTCTTACTACTTGTTCCGGTGTCTTCTGCAGATGAACCATGCATGTCGAGCCTTAACCTACATGATGGAAGCACTTCCTCGCTCCTCTGCTGTCGTCGTTGATGCCATTCCTGTGTTTTTGGAAAAGGTAATTTGTTCTTAGACTGTCCCTAGTTGACTTTTGTGTATGGATAAAGGTCTATCATATCGTAACTGGTTTAACCTTTTTAGTTGCAAGTCATTCAATGCATTGATGTGGCTGAACAGGCTCTCACGGCCCTTGAAATGCTATCACGAAGGCACAGCAAAGCCATTCTTCAGGCTGTAAGTATAATTCTTAATTTTTTGATATAATTGCTTAGATTCCCCCTACCCCCCATACAACAAATTATACCTTTAATTTACTTAGAAATAAAGGTTGGACTATCAAACACCAAATATATCTAAGCTGTTCCTTTCACAGGGAGGACTTGCCGATTGCCTTTTGTACCTAGAATTCTTCAGTATCAATGCTCAGAGGAACGCTTTAGCCATAGCAGCCAATTGCTGCCAGAGCATCAGTCCAGACGAGTTTCACTTTGTTGCTGATTCTTTGCCCTTGCTAACGCAGAGGTTAACGCATCAGGTAAGCCTTTTTTGAGGCTATGAAAAGGAGATAACTTTTTACACAACTGTGTATAACTTGTCTAGAGCATAAATAGAAACCTGGTGCCTAGACAAGGTTAATAGACCAAATATCTGTGCTGTGCTATGCTATATTTGTAATGTAATACTATGTGAGTTTTGTTTTCATTGTGCAGTCATAGCATTGAAGTAAAATCTTTGTGACGGTCTCTGTTTTTCTCTTGCAGGATAAGAAGTCTGTGGAGAGCACTTGCCTCTGTTTTGCACGTCTAGTAGATAACTTTCAGCATGAAGAGGTAAAGACTTAAGGATTTTGGCTGGGAGCCATCATAATTGAGGTCTTCTACTTGTTACTTATGCTCATTAAACACACATCAGTGTCAAGTTAACTTTAAGATCCCTAGTAATGTTACAAATGTTTTTCTATTTCTGATATATATAGATAAACTAGATATAAACTAGTAAACTAGATTTTCATTTAGACCAGGGGCCTCAAACTCGCGGCCCTCGAGACGATAGTTTGCGGCCCACCACTTGATCCAACACAGAGAGAGTCCTGGATGACTCCCTCCTTGGTTTGGGGAGGGCT
>WMED01004848.1:563-20192 GCA_019650415.1 Pipa parva
CACACACTTAGTCTACCCTCACACACACATACACACACTTAGTCTACCCTCACACACACACACACACTGTGTGCACTGCTGCAGGATAGGTCAGGTGGGTTTACTTTATAACTGTAGTTCTCCCTGCTACCCCCTCAATGCTATTTGTATTATGGTGACAAATACAGTTGTTTTTTTCAGGAATAACCTTTTAATTAGGAGATGTAGAAAACTCCCAGGCAGTGTTTGTTTGTTCAGCCGAGCACAGACAACTGATAGTCACATTTCTTTTCTCACAGTTAAAGAGAAACTCACTGCAGATCCAGACAGTGAAATTGCTACTACCAGTCTGCGCGTCTCGTTGATGTGCCCGGTGAGTACAGCTTTTACTAAGTTTCTTCTACTTTCTTCTACCTAAATTCTCCAGGGATTTTATTTCCTTATCATGTTCTGTAGTCCTCAAGCAATTATTCAGTGAAATACGCAGGGAGTGAAAATTAGATCTAAACAGATTACAAATTGTGTGTTTGGTTTACTTTAGAGCAGCGGTTCTTAACCTGTGGTTTGTGACCCCTTTAGGGGTCAAACGACGCTTTCACAGGGGTCACAAACATGCTGTGATACCGGTAGTGAGCGCAGGTCCCTTTAACATATAAATATACCTGACCGCTCCAATCCCCTCCAGCATGTCGATGATGATGATGTCACTTCCTGCGTGGTGACATCAGGCTTGAATGTCATCACATGATACACAACGCAATGACGTTGGACCCAAACGTCAGCGTATGAAGTCGGGGGGGTTAGGATTAGGGTTGAGAACCATTGCTGTAGAGAGAGCGGTTCTTTTTTATTAAAACAAATGCTAATGTACTTTAGAAGCTGCGGTGTTGGAAAGTAGAAAGCATTCCGTTTTCTGATGGCTCAAGGTGGCTCAGAGAATTGATACAATATGTGTCCTCCTTTTGTATTTTTGGACAAACCTGTGGTGTTTAGCCTATTCAGTGATTGCATATATTTCTATGGGCCTAGTGCTGGTTCAGTATTGCCACCCGCTTCACCTGCCCCATACACCGTTAATTAAAACTTTCCAGAAGTGGCGCTTCCAGGTGTGGATTCTGTGGGACTGGCTGCGTTGTGGCAGAGTGGTCAGCCCTGTGGCAGAGTGAACAGCCCCTCGGAAGTTTCAGGTGCAGTTGCAGTGCTGCTGTGTGTCTGTCCAAATAGAACTTTTCTTGGAATTTACTTTTCCTGTTATAACTGGTCCAGATACTGCCTGGGGCTTCCTCCATCTTTTCCATTCTTCTCTTGGGACTGTACCGATGACCAGACCACTATGCAATGTGACCATTTTCCAAATTCTTGTGTAAGTAATAGTGCCGGATGAAACCGATCATTTCATGAAAGAGTTATAATGTACCTCTGGGGAATGTCTGATAATATTGGCGGTTGTGGAGAGAGGGTGGCGGAAGGGAACTGGGGATACTTAGAAAGTCCCACTGAGCGGGCATTGGTTAGGTAGGCCTCCATCGTCGCTTGTCAAACTGGGAATGATGGGAGGGTGCTGGTGCATGGGTAGGCTTTTTGGTGTGGGTAACCTGATTGTTTTAGTAACCGCAAGGCAGGCGAGAAAACCGATATTTGGTAAGTGCCTGTGCGGTACAGCCAGTGAGAAGGAAATACCTCCAATTTGCCAGTAGTTAGAAACAATCTACGTAACTCTTGTCAACTTCAGTGTTCAAACTATACAGCACTGCATAGGGTTAACTCACATCTTCCTGCTCCCATTTTTCTGTGCACCTGCCTAATCCCAAATCTAATTTGGAGAAATTATCTTAACGCTCTATATTCACTAAATGTCAGTGTTTAAATTACTAAGCAGCATACATTGCCCATCTTCCTCAATTTACTATACTTTTATAGCAATTACTGACCAATACAATCAGTAATTTTGACAGTTTGTCTTACCAAAAAAATTGTTCTCATTCGATCTGCAGTTAAAGATATGGGATTGGGAAACTGACAATGTTTTAGAACATTTACATCTCCCATTGAGTATCATACACAACTGAACATACTATATTAACTGCGATAACATTTTGCCACTCCCCAGTGGTACACTTTTACTAATTTAACTAACACTTTCCGCATATAAACTGATTCCTCAATTCTTTTCTGGTAATAAGTATTTATATCCCCTTAGTAACCAAAATTGACTAAATTAGGGGATTATATTCGATTTATAGGTTGACAATTGAGTATAGTTACCAATACTTACCTTGAAAAAGCTCTATGGAAAGAGTGAAATGTACATCGGCAATTCAACTTGAGGGAATTACATTTACCTATCATTCTTCCCTCCTAAACTATACTCTCTCTTAACCACATATTGGTGGTAATTTCTTTTATGTGTTATTTATTTCGTCCCTGGTGGTTTTTTAACGTTTGGGAATTAAATTTATATTTTAACCCATTTTCAATTGGGCCTTACTATATACTCTAGTCACTTTGGTTAAGTGTGCGAATGTCAATCATCCCCCTTCCCCTTCCCATCTTTGCTTATGAATCCTCTCGGGAATCAGACGTAAAGGTACTGTAGTTAATGGCATGTATGCTAGCAATGCTAATCTAGGTCCAGTCCATTCTATATTTTGAATTCATAAAGGAATTTAGCCCCTGGGGGAAACTGTCATAGGTAATGTTTCAAGCACCAGTTGATAAATTTGGAACGTTGAACTGCAGGGGAACAATCAAACGGGCTCTGCTATTGTGTAAACTTAGAAAAGTACTTCTGGTCCCCAGATGTGTGCAAGTGACCAAGGAAAGGGGAATATCTGCAGTTATATGAAATGGCAGTCTTGGTGAAACCTCTACTTCGCTGCTCTGGGGCTGGAAAGATGACCCAAGTGGGATGTGGATATCCATGTATCATTTAAATAACTTTATTACTGTCTTCTCTGCTACAAGCCAAATCTCTTTATACAAAATGTTTTTCCTAAAGATTTCTTTCTGTTGTAAAGTCGAATAATATATAATTTCTTTGCATGAGTAGTGATTAAAGTGATATAATTATATGGAAAAAAAAAGGAATTTTCCAGATATCCTCATTAAATTGATATTTGAGATTGGCAATATTCTGCTCTGCAGCTTGGAAAAATGAGGCTGTCTCTTCCTTGTCGAGCGGTCACCTGCACTCATTTGCAATGCTTTGACGCTGCTCTGTACCTCCAAATGAATGAGAAGAAGCCAACTTGGATTTGCCCGGTCTGTGATAAAAAGGCTTGCTATGAGAGCCTTATTTTAGATGGGTAAGTAGAAAGGCGTTTGGAACTGAACTTGTAGGTATTTGTTGTATGCAGATTCTGTAGTAAAACACCACCCTGATTCATGGTTATATACTCCGTCTGTGATTTGTTAAACCTGCATAAAATTTGCCACATTTATTAGGTTTTGGGCTTTGGTTGCTTTGTGAGATCATAGTACATCATCCAACTAGGATGTCAGCGATTTTAACTGGATAATGTCTACAGCCAGACAGTAATATTATTAAAACAGAATTCTACATTTTATGATTGTGTTTTCATAGTAAAAGCAAACAAAAAACATGCTAGATTTATGGTCCTCTCTAATTTAATTTTTTTTATATTAATGTTGTTCACGACAGAAAAAGATGACATCCATCTGTTAAAATCCACACTCTGTTTTTTAAAGGGACTAAATGACATAAGAATTTAAAAGGACACAAAACCACAGACCGCATACCTTCTATCTTTGGAGGGCTTGCAGTGCATGTTTAATTGAACCTAGTATTTGAGCCCCTGTGACTTGAGCCACTCAAAATATGTGTTGCAGAATTACTCATTTTCTTTTACCTAGAAGTTGTTGTAACTCCTCCCATCTCCTGAGCCCTGGGCTCTGTAGTCCAACAAAGGTTGGGGCATGTTTCAAAGTGGATTTCTTAGATGGAGGACAGTTGTTCAACTATGTGAGGAAGAATGTAAAAGCAGTAAGGTTTCCTACACAAGGTACATGTGGCAAGTGTGGAAGGCAGGATTAAAAGGGCATGGAAAAGGTTCATTTAAAATACCCTTTAAAAAGTCACATCTTGTTTTTTAATATAGATAGATTCTTTAGAATTTACACTTCTTTGTTCATTAAAGGAACAGTTTAGGCACCAACAGTTATTTGCTGTCTGTTTGGCACTGTTAAATAAATGCTTTTTGTCATATCAATTATTTATTTATTTCCACCCTTCACAATTTAGCACCAGTTTGTTACTGAAGCTCCTCCCTTCTCTCAGCCACTTCCTGTTCAGAGTTAAGGAATTGACTGACAGGCTGGATAATGCTAAATAACCAATCAGAACCTTTAAACTGTCATCCACCTTTTTTTTTTTTTTTTTTTTTTTTTTTTACTCTGAAAGGTGTAGTTAACCCAGCAAAAGCAATTGTTAAAGAAAGGGCTGAAACATTGACTTTCTTTTTATATGGACTTTGTCTCTCTCTCGTGTTCAATATCAGCGCTTGCTACTGACAGTATACACCATTAGCTGTAAGTATTGTAACTACCCATGGTTATTCATTAATTATTAATTTTGACCTTCCTGAGACTCCGTTGTGTCAGTGACACAAGAATCCAACCAGGAAGTAAACACATAAGGAGCTGTGTACTGCTACACTGATGGAATAATTAATACCTTTCCTCACATAAAAGACTGACTAAGTATATTAGAAAAAAATATGTATTATATATTTACAACACACATTACTTTTTATTAATCGGGCTGGACTGTTCCTTTAAATAATCCCAACAACTTAATTTGCCTATCTTTTTTTTTTTACTCCAGACTTTTCATGGAAATCCTTAGCCAGTGCTCAGATGTAGATGAGATCCAGTTCCAAGAGGATGGATCTTGGTGCCCAATGAGACCTAAAAAAGAGCCAGTGTCCTCTCCAAGCACACAGTATCCTCACACTGAAGGTACAGAGTAAACTGCTGGATCTAGAGGGGAGCCTCTAGTGGCACTAATGCGTAATAACAACTGCACATGTCTCTACTTTTCTGGGACAGTCTGTAATTTTTGGAGTTGGAAGGGACAGGATTTACCTCACAAAGGAGCAAAAGTAGCAATTTCCATTTAAATGAATAAAGTTTGATTTTAAATCTATATATTTAGAACTTCCGTTACAAAGAAATGGAGCGGGCAGGTGTTTGTGTGACAAGTCAATATATGTCTGCATTTAGTAGGCATATAACAAATACACTGCAACTCAAATCAAGATTTTGACTCTTTGACCGGAGATAAATATGTTCTGGTAATAAATCAGTGACATCTCCTCTAAAAGGCAATGTTATGGCATTACTGGACCTTTAAATAATGACTCCACATTGGGTTTTTCCTGAATTCAGCAGTGGTAGATTACTTCTTGCTCAGGGGCAGCTCATTGGTTAGCAAGAGTAGACAATCAGGATACAAGGAAGGAGCAAACTAAGACATTGACAGGAAATTAATTTATTATAGTAAATATGCTTGGCTCACTGCATTAACCAGATTATTTCTAATGCAGATCATTGGGGGGGGGGGGGGGGGGACCTTCGGGGTAAAGATCCTATCTCCGCAGGAGAGACACTAGAACGAACTATGTAAAAATGCCATAGGGGGAGAGAGACCCACCCCTAGTGCAGCTTTACCCCTCCTCAAGGCTCCTCCCTGATTCAGTTTTGCTAGTTTCCCCTTCCTGCAGGAGGCGACCGCTTTTCTAAAAGATCTTTCTTTCAAGGCTCCTGAACTCTTGGACAACTGAATCAGGGAGGAGCCTTGGGGGTGGGGTAAAGCTGCATTAGGGTTGGATTTCTTTGTCTCCCTATGGCATTTTTTACATTGATTTTTCTAATGTCCATACTGCGGAGATGGGAGCTTTTACCCCAAAGGTTCTGCCGGTGTCCCCCAATGATCTGCAAAGAAAAAGATATTATGGTGAGTGTAAAATAAATCTCCTTTTACGAGAATGTCCTATATATATATAAAAAAAAAATCACGGTCTTGCCTTTTACCTTGAATTTACAGGATCGGGCGTCATAAGCAAAATTTGCTCTGCAGTAGAGCCCAGCGAGACCCCCAAGAAAAAGAAGAAGTCAGAGGTTATAGATCTGACAGTTGATAGTTCATCAGAAGATGAGGCGGAGCCACCCACCAAGAAGGAATGTGTATATATGACAGAAGCACAAGATGCTTCTATGAAAGGGTTGGTTATTATTAATAATGGTTTCCTGTGATTGGCAGTGAATGTGGTTACAGTAGTAATCATAGTAAACTATTAGTGACATAGTGTAATTATCTTCTATTTATTTTTTTGCACACAATTTGTAAATAAAATAACGTAATAGCATTATTAAGTATGTGAAGCATTTAAAGCCAACCATTGACCCTCTCTTCCTTTCCCAGAGATGGACTTGCAGTCTGTGAGGCTATTAAATAATGCTATCATGTAAAAAGTCTATGGGTTGCTATGACTATATAACTTGGGGTTATTCACTAAAGTCTGAATTGCGTATAGGTGCGAATTCGCCAGATAAAGACATTCGCAATAGGCTGCTACTGTCACAGTCGCGTCTTTATAATGAGAATATTGTCGCAGTTGCAACTTTATTATGGGAAAATTGTCGCAATATTGACATTAAAAAATTGTCGCAACTTTACAATGGAGAAATTGTCGCAGATTTACTATGGGAATCCGCTGTTTGTGAATTCGACAGTCGAATTTGCACCTTAGTGAATAACTCCCTTGAGGAGAACCTGTAAGAGGGTGGAGGGAAAAGCAGCAGCTGTCGCTCCTGAATGTTCACTACCCCTCTCAAAAGGAAATGGCTAGCATCTGGTTTCCCGAAACATGCCACATTCTTCTACCAAGCCATGGTCTGCACATTATACCTTTTATTTCAGATACAATGAAGTCTATAAGCATGTTAATACCGTAGAGCGTTACTAAACTTAAAGTAAACAGCCTCTGATGATTTTGAGCAAGGGATGAAACTTCTTTAGGAACGATCGTTTCTGCTTTGTGCTGCCCTGTATTTTAATATCTTTTTAAGTTTCTGGATAACCAAAACTGGTGTTAATTATTTTCTTTGCTTAAGGGTGTTAACGTATCAGCCATCAACAATAAGAGTTGGAAAAGTGTCAGTCATGGAACCTGACTCCTCCTTACACCCCTCTTTGGGTGGTTACACTGATCGCTTCCATCACCCAGCTATTGCTGGAATTTCTGCAGATTTGTCAGGTATGCTTCATTATGGCCGTGCTGTGACTTTCTTTACAAGGACAGATAAATAACTGAGTTCAGTTGCACAGTGCCAATGCTCTGCTGCATTAAAGGGGAGGCGAATAAACAATACTAATGTCTAGATGATGTATCATAGCCATAGGGTTGTGGCGTAGGGCTGTTGTGATAACAGTATTAATAAAGATATTTTAAGTTCCATAATGTCCACATTCCTGCTAGGAAGGAATTCAGCATCTACAAATGTCTATTTGTCCTTGGAGCTTCCCAAGGTGCACACAGCAGCCCTTATGAATCTTCTATATTATCTTGCAGCCCTTGTAGTTGATTGAGTAGCCCTTTTAGTACGTAGTAGTCACTGTAGTCGGGATTAAATTGATTCACTCGTTTTGTCTTTTTCTTCCGGTAATGTTTAGTTTTTCTACTTCTTTCAGGTCTGGATTTTCTCTCACTAGTTTCAGTGGATTCTCAGGTAAGTTCAGTTGAACTGCACTTAGCAAATGTGGTTTTATTTCTAAGACCAGGTGCTTTTTTTGTTCAGTTTAATCTTCCGTTTACTTGAAACCAGAGTGCATGGGAAACCGCTCTTCTTGCATTGTACGCATTCAGTTTGGGGGCAGCAGAAATGATCACCATCTGTAACGCAATATGCTTGTCTTTAAAGTTTTATAGTTCTATCACAATAATTAAAAAATGTAGTAGAGTAAGTTACTGCTAGTCAGGAACATGCAACAGTAACAGGTTTTTAATCTCCTTTGGAAATTAAAACAACTGAAGGCGAGAGGAGTTCCTTTTGGTAAGAAGGGATGTCTAAGCCTTGGGTTGCACTCCTAGTATATTTACATTGGGGTGTGCAACAAAATACTCACACAAAATGATCGTTAAAGATACATTAAACTTTTTCTCCTGTAAAAAAAGAGAGACGTGTGCTGGATTTGCCTAATTTTATGTTACTGGACCTGTACTCTAGAGGGTAATTCTCCAAATATGTTCCCCAAACGGCACCGTCCATTTTAGTCGTCTGAAGATTTCCATATAGTGATTGGTCCATGGTTATTCCTTAGGTATCAAGGATTGGTCATAGCCAGGACTGCAAGATCCAAACATAACTCATCCCCTTAAAAGCAGATGTTTACTTTATTTTCAATATGTTGTACGCAGCAAGGATCTAAGATAGTTTGCCATTGGTTTTTAATTTGACGGTTTATCAATGATTGTCTGTTGATTTATTCTGAAGTCACTTTCTGTGAGTGCATCAACCTAGGTATGTAACCTTCTCAGCTCTCCTGAGCAGGTTTTCCTCAAGGATCTTCCTTTACTGAGCTGCCAGAGCAATCACATGGTTCTTGGTTATTTCCTAGACCAAAGCCTTTTTTCAATTGCTCAGTTTGAGGAGGTGGTCATCTCATAGGGAGACTCCTGGTTTTTCCAGAATTATTCTATTTTATGAATGATACTGGCCACTGTGTTGTTCAGAATCCTCAATGATTCAATAACACCTTTCCCAGACCTTTACCTCAAACCAAACTGTAGGTCTGTAGACAATTCCTACAACTTTATGGCTATGCTTCTGCGTCGACATACACTACATATAAAGGCTTTCCAACTCGTGTCCACACAATTGAACTAACATACCAGTTAGGCTGCTCAATCCAAATAGGTGAGACTTCTTGTCACAATCAGTGAACAGGGTGCTCAGGAGCAAGGATGGACTATAATCCAAACAGAATAGCATACAAACGGTGAAACTCCGGCCCGCAAAGTAAAATCAAAACACTTTTATTCCAGGTCAAAGTTAAAAGCAGGTACAAAAAAATCTTTAAAAACCAGTGAAGCAGCACTAACGCGTTTCACGCTATGCGCTTATTCATAGTGTACTGTGCTTCATTTGTTACAACCTTATAAGTGAAGGTAATCAGGCAGGTAGGGATGTTCTCACCTGGAGTGTGTGTATTGGATTGGCTCAAAATTCAGTGGGTGTAGTTATCCCATATCAAGGCTGATTTCTAGCCCTATACTGCTGGTAGTATTAGTAATGCACAGTGTGTAGCCGATCTAATAGCAGTCATTTAAAAAAGGGGGCTGAACAAGGGTGCTGGTATACTACAAGCTCCCCCTATTCAGCTTATGTATCCTATGAGCGATCTCTAAAGACCGAAGGCAAGTTAAAGCAGGCTAAAGGAGCATGCTGGGAGTTAATGTGTGGCTTTCGGATAATGAAAGAATGCTCCTTTAGTGCTGCTTCACTGGTTTTTAAAGATTTTTTTGTACCTGCTTTTAACTTTGACCTGGAATAAAAGTGTTTTGATTTTACTTTGAGGGCCGGAGTCTCACCGTTTGTATACACAATTGAACTTACCTCCGTCAGATCTCATTCAAATTGCAGACACATGTCCGTTATGATCAAATAGGATTTACCCCGAGCTTATATTGAAACTTCATTGCAGAGAGTATGAAAGTTTGTGTAAATGTAATACTTTAATTATAATAATGAACTTGCTTTGTCATTGTGTGGAGAATGGAACAATGCCAGTTCTTTTATAAGAGTAAAGCTGTGACATAACAAAATGTGGGAAAAGGGAAGGGACCTGAATACTTTCTGCTCTTTTCATTACTCCATTCAGACCCTGGTCTGTAACTCTGTTCTGTCTTTAAAAGCAGCGTCTGGTAACAAAGCTAATGGCGTAAAACTTAAATTGGTTTGGAAGAAAATGTAAATCCTTCAAAAACCATAAAAAAAAAAAAAAAAAGACCAATTGCAAATTAATCTTAGAATATCACTACAATGCAATATATGGATATGTTTTAGGAGGTTTTCTGGGCAGTGATAAATCCCTCTACACTATGCGAGACTGGACAAAGAATATTATAGATTATTGTGCCTTTTAGACATTATTGATTTTCTTCTAGAAGACTGGGCATGAGCTGCAATGCTTATACTGTCACCGTTCAGGTCATACTTGCTGTAATTTTTGTTTCTCTGTTCTCATAAGAATCATTTATTTCAAGCAGTACTATCCCCCTATGTTTTTGGGTAGTCTCAACTCAGCAATTCCAACAAGCCCCATCCCTGGCAAACACAGAATCTTGAGCAACCACCATGACAGTCGTGCAGGAGACACCACGGCCCTGAATGAAGAGAGCATTGTACGGACAACCATATCCGCTTCAAGAGACTTCCACCACGTTCAGATGCCTCCGAATTCATGACAAAAGCTCATGAATGTTCCCTTATTTATTCACTTCCCATATGCGCAGACAGAGACAAAGAGCAAGTATGGGGGGAGGCATTTCGTATTATTTTTGGTGAATCGAACCAAGCACGCAAATATAAGTATTACTTAGATCTATGGTGACTCCAGATCAGCAATTTTGTTTGATGTTCTCCAAGTTGCACATGTAAATATGCTGCTCTTCTATTCAGATGTAAAATGTAAATATGTATTTTTTTATAAATAAAAACTATGAAAATACAAGACTGATCTAAAAAAACTTTTTTTTAAATAAAATATTTTGAAAAACAACTTGAAGTTTGAAGGAAGTAACCTGTGTTAGGTGCAGTTCATGGATGATGTAATAAAGGGTGGGCAGGACAATAAAAGCCTTAACTCCTCCTGTCATGCCAGAGTATACCTGTATAGAAGGATACCACCCATTCCTGACAATTAGATGGGAATGCTGCCTTGGACACGTTGGAATCTTCTAGAAGAAATCAACCTCTCTAGTGAGACCGTTCTCTCCGCAGAGACCTTACGGCACATTTAAAAGTAGTCCCCAAAACTAGGGAGGGGAAACAGTAGCTAAATTAGCACTAGAGCCTATGTAAGCTTATGGAGCCAGGTCAAACATAACTATCTCTACCAAAGGACTTAAAAGTCCAACAAGGCATAGCTAATTTCAACAGAAGAACAAAGAGGTTTGACTGCCTGAAGAACCAACTCCCAAAAGCTGCTTTAGCAGAAAAATAGATGTGAATCTTATAAAATTTGGCAAAGGTATAAAGAGAAGTGATTTGTTGGGGAGAGGCTTTGTGAAAAACCCCATGATTTATTCATTGTTGTAGGCAGTTATTAAAAAAAAAAGGTTTTAAAGGCCTACTTATAGTTTAGATAAATTGTTTAGACTGTTATAGAATTTGAAAGAATTGTTTATTTAGGTGGTGGTGTGCATCTCTAACATTCTACACAAAGTAACATAAGTGTATATGATGAATAAGCTCCTCCAATCAGATCCCTGCTAGATCATGATTTAAAGGAAGGATCTGATTGAAGGAGCTATGTCAATTATTTAACCCCGCCCACCCAACACTCATTAAAGAAAAGGCAGGCTGACAGGGAAGATGACAGAGAAACGCTGTTTAAAGGTATATTTAAAAAAAAAACATGTTTACAAAACCATTTATTTCATTAATAAAACCTAACTTAGTATTAGTTTTGAGGTGATGTGCACTTTAAAGGGGACTTATATCTGGTTGCTATAGATTACTAGACCTCTAAAGCTTGCCCCTTTTGATGAATTCCAATGACAGTTTCTTCAACACAAGCACAAATTATTTTTTTTTAATCTAAGTTCATCATTCCCCTTGTAGAAAAACTATAGAGTAGTTTCGAGGTCTGTGAATTATTCAACTAAATGTTTTTAGGGTTAGCTGTGAGCCTCTGCTCCAAGTGCTTGTTATTCTATTACTATGATTTGTCTGCAAAAGCCTAAACCTGTTATTTTAACACTTGTAATTAATATTAGGTGGCCAGTAAATAGATTTTTTTACAGGCTTTAATATCCCTTTAAGATAACCTTTTGTGTAAGTGTTAGGCAAAAACAGTTATATTCTTATGACCCTTTAATTTTTGTCACTGTCCTTTTGGTTAGTGCTAAACAACTGGGGTATAATATCCTTCACCCAACAGACCTAGGTAAAAAAGACTGAGTAGTGAGTAACTCATTTTTACTAGCTTGGTAACATTAAAAAGGTGCAACCCTATCTCACTGTTCGTCTAATGGCACCTGATCAGTTTCCACATGTGCAAGGAGACCCTGTGGGTCACATACCACCTTATTGCATATTTTGTGCTGCTTAAATATTATTTATGTTATAGGGTGTGAATGTTCATGTAATTGGATTTGTTACAAAAAAGGGCAGATTTATTGATTACTGCATCGGTAGAGAGAGACCATATAAGGGACGTAAAAATGGACTACAGGAGCATGATATTAATTGTAATAATAATGGTAGTGTGCAGTGATTGGCTGGCTGTAACAGATAACAGGAATATGAGCAGAGGGATTCTATGGGAATAGATAATCTGCAGATAAACATTACACTTGCTCTGCTTTCATCAGAGCACCTATACTGGTACAAGATGCTTTGTATATTCTTATGACTGAAGAAAAATCATGAAATGACCACATAAAGCATTACACCATAGCATTTACAATGTTTATTTAATTTTTTTTTTTTTTTAGAGGCAACTTGTATTTATTTTTTTCAGCCATTCGCATCCATGTTAGAGGGGTAAACCACCCTCCTTTGTGGGTTTTTTTCTCTGGTCAAAGGAAAGTGCCGGGTGTTTGCTGTGTAATGAGACTAGATTCCATTTCATGACATAATGCAGGGTTTGTTGAAAGACACAAGTATGAGTAAGATGACCTAACTTCAGGGACGAAGGTTACAATTTATCCAAGAAGTTGTCCAGTTGTGGCACGCCCTCCTTTAAGCCTTTTCGTTTGCGAGTTTCTGCAACCACCTGGCAAGGGCGGGAAGTGGTATCGAAGGGATCTCCGGGCAAAATCTGCCAGTGGTCAAATACACACTGTGGGAAAGCCTGACCGCCAGTGTTGGACCGCAAATCAGCTGTAAAACCTGTCGCAGAGGTAAGTCGAAAAGATTAAACTTCATGCAAAGCTCCTTATAAATACACTATATACATACATAACTGCCCGCAAATCCAATTTCAGCATTTAGTTTCATTATTTGTGTAATTTTAACTCACACCAATTAATTTAAAGGGACGTCACCACACGACCAGCAGCTTAGTAGTGCTAGTGAATATCATAATGATCATGCAGAACTGTCCACAATGACAAGCTACAGTAGCAGTATAGTGGAGCATTTAAATGGACATTAACAAGACAAAAATGCAGAACAGTAAAGCTGTGTGTTCTTGGGGTTCTGCAATACATATTAAAACAAACAAACAAAAAAAAACTGATCAAAACAACATACAAATTGTATACATACCAAATGATTCATTTACAGGGAGGTAAGCTTTAACAACAAACATTGGTGTTCCTGCAACTTGAGATTCCTCGAAGACATGGCCACGCTTCCTGTTCAGCACACCATAGATCCCTCCTACCACTTGCTCTGGGCACTATGGGAAATCACAAGAGAGAGAAGTCTCAGCAGAAATCCACAATGCAATAAGAAGAGCTATGAAAGGACCAGGCTGATCTAGATATTTCTAAAGGGACTCTCAGGCAAGTTTTTTTTCTGTGCTCTTTAGCATGGTCAGATTATGTAATAAGGTGACCATTTTCTGTAATTGGCATTTGTGCCCTGGAGCAGTGCCAGTTTCTGTAGTTTATTTATACAAAATATTTGGATTTTCTTTGTGCAGATACGCTGTAACATACTGTATAATAAACACAACTGTAACCATTCCAGGATGCATGAACAAATAGAATAACTTAGTACATAATGTAAGGAGTAGGAAGGGCATCCTATAGGGTAACACAGAATGGTTATTTAAAAGAACATCAACACCAAAATATGAAAATGCCTCAAATACATTTATAGTTACAATAAGTTCAATTTGTGCTAAATTCATTCTAAATGGTGACTATAAAGCAAGATATTTAGTTATTCAGCTTTACAAAACGGGGCTTCTGGGCAACGCTTCCTGTATATGTGTTATCTAAAGCACTATAGAAAACAATGGCACAACATTATCAGTAAAGATAACATACAGAAAGCAATAAAATTTTATAACAATTTAACAAGCAATGGATTTAAATGCAACAGGTCTGCAACACTTATCAAGACATAAATGTAACTATTTACCTGGATCTCCACTAGATAAATTGGTTCCATCAGCCTGGGTGATGCAGTGAGAGCGGAGGCATATAAAACTCTCCTGGCAGTGGGTATGATCTGGCCGCCGCCTCTATGGATGGCATCTGCATGCAGCGTGACATCATGAATGTCAAATCGCACGCCTCTCATGTTCTCCTCACACAGTACACCCTAAAGGGACAAAGTACAAACAAAACACTTTGGTCTCTTTACTGCATACGGTGATGCTCCCCCCAAGGGTGCACAGGAATGGCCAAATTACCGAGGAACAAACATTCCTACAAACTATGGATTTGTAACAACTAGAGGACAGATTGTGGTAAGGTGGCATCCTAACTTACTTCTTTGGTAGCCCACTGGAATCCGGCAACAACACTGTCCTTGATCTCATTCAGATACTGGACACCTTTGGTAACGTCGACTAAGATATTAGGCCCTGTACCATCAGGTCCAAAGCACCAAATCTTCCTGGCCTCCGTCACATCCCATTCATATTTCTCTGCCAAGTATCGAGCGCGTGTTTTCAGTTCTTGTCTGGAACTCACGTCTCCCTTGTCAATATCTTCAGCCAGCCCATCTGGGAAAGGTTTGGCTTTCATGTACAGACGGTTGTGTTTATTGGGAGATTTGGACAAGCAAATCTGAACAGATTCCTCGCTCACTGTTTCACGGTATGATACAACAGGGTCGGATTTCTGGCGAATGAAAAATATTCATTCATTAGCAGGTTATGATCTTGTAAGGAATTTGGCTTGTAAGATACTGCTGTACAGCTGCATGACATTACACACCCCTGCCCAACCAGATCCAGGCAAACAAAATATTTACTACACAGCAAAGAATGAACATAATTTTTCAAACACATAAAAACCTACAAGAGACGTGGATCACAGCAATGAAGAAAAGAGATGAAGCCTGGATGAAATTTATCAACGTAAGTAAAAAAAAAATGGCAGTTTCTGGAAACCAGACATTTAATTTGTTTTAACTGCAGAAAAAGAGTGGCAGCTAACTACTGATTGGTTGCTATGGGATTCTATACCGGGTAACCTTTGTTATTACAACACACTCAGCTAGGACAGGGGTTGGCAATCTTTGTAGAGGAGGGAGCCATTTCACTCCCTGCTCCACCGTTGAAAAAGACTTCTGGAGCCGCAAAAAGGGGAGGAGCACCTACGCTTCCAATCACATCACCTCCTGACGTCCCATCACAAGACACTTCAGAGGTCATGGGCGGGTGGGTGACCAGATGAGAGCCACACAACGTGGCCAAAGATCCACATGCAGCTCGCGAGCCGCAGATTGCCGACCACTGAGCTAGGAGAATGGGAGAAGAGGATTGCAGCTCAGTCTTACTCCCTGAAGGGGAAAGTGGAAATCAAATTATAAAGAAGGAGTGGGGGTGGTTTGTCAAGAATTTAGCATCATTAGCAGCTGCGTTTACAGCAAGGAACCATAAAAATGTCTATATATTTATATACACACATACAATAAAACATAACTAGGAAGATTATCTATGCAACTTTCCATCATTATTTGGGATGATTTTCATGGTTACCTTAATAGGAATACAGGCATGGTCTTCTTCTAGATCTTTAAGGCAAATTTCAAGATGAAGCTCACCAGCACCTGCAATGATGTGTTCTCCAGATTCTTCAATAATACACTAAACAGGGTGAACAATGTATACACTTTAATATCAGCACCCCACGCACACATAGAAATTACCACAATTTGTGTTATATGATTAGTTTTACAGCTTAACCTACTTTACTACAAGTCAAACATCTTATAGGTGGTGACCATTCTATTACGGAGGTCAAGTAGGTGTGTGTCTTCTGACTTCCTCTAGAGTAGTGTTTCCCAAATGCCGGGTCACGACCCGGTACCGGGCCACCGAAATGAAATGCCGGGTCACGAGCGCCGCTCATGAATATTCATGAGCGGTGCCATGCGCGAAGGTAAGGGACTTCACGCATGCGTACGGCACCGCTCATAAATATTCATGAGCGGCGCTCTTGTGGCCCGGTTATTTTTGTGCTTATCCTTCATGCCGGGTCACGAAGGAGAAAGCACAAAAATAACCGGGCCACAAACAGAACAAGTTTGGGAAACACTGCTCTAGAGGAATCCATATTATTTGCACTATTCACTGACTTTACAGACTCCACAGGGATGTTAAAAATCAAGTGATGAAATCCCACAATGACTCTCAGAATCTGCCCCAACAGCTGTTGCCTACCTGGACCATAGGATCAGATTTGGCCAAGCGCTTCAATCCCTCTACCAATTTTGGGAGATCTGCAGGGTTTTTGGCTTCTACGGCTACTCGGACCACGGGGCTGACGCTGAACTTCATGACTCTCATGTTGTGGGCATGCTCGAAAGTGGTGATGGTGCCGGTCTTAACCAAAAACTGATCAACACCCACAAGACCGACAATGTTTCCACAAGGAACATCCTCAATGGGCTCAACATAACGACCCATCATCAATATAGTGCTGACAAAGGAAAATAAAACGATTTCTGTAAATATTAGCAAGCCCAGATACACAAATCCAGCTAAACATACAAACCTAAAAACGGTCTAAACTGTATGTAGCAGGGCTGAGCCAAGGGGTAGGCAGGGTAGGCGCCTGCCTATTGCGCAGCAGGAGGGGGGGCGCTATCTTGGTGATCGTCCCCCTCCTTTGCCCTGTCCTTACCTGCCTACTCTTTAGCCCGGCTGTCTCTGCTGTAGCGCTACAGCGTCCCTCCTCCCAATAATACTGTAACTTCCTGTCAGCGGCAAGAAGTTGAATTATTACTAGAGAGAGGGGCACTGTAGCGCGATTTCATTACTCCGCCTAGGGCTACACACTGAAGTCAGTCTACAGTAACACTTCCATATGGACAGAAAACTTTGGTAAAGAGGATTATGGAAAAAAAAAACAACAAAGCTTCTCTGGAAAGTAATTTTTAATTACACCAAACGCAGTGCACCTTTGTATATGCTTCTGCAAGCCCATCAACATGAAAGTATTCATTTTTTTCTTCATGTTTCCATTAGATACAAAAAAAAAAAAGTTTAAGCAAATAAAAATGTTGACCTAATTTTTTCCCTTAGGAGAACAGACAGATATTTAAGGGCGATTCTTATGGAGGGAGATAGACATCAATAATAGGGGGTTTAGTGTCCAGTGCTGCCTCCTGTGATCATCAAGCAGATATCTTCTGCTCTGCTTTACTCTTCACTTCCTATTCAAACTCACTGAAGTCAGCATGCTTAGAAGCATTTTTCCATCAAAATTCTGTTTATGAGCATGCTCACATCAGTGAGTTTGAACAGAAAAAGAAGCAGCTTGATAGTGACAGCAGGAGTCAGTGCTGGATAGTAAAACCCCAATCTGTAAAATGAGCTTTAGTTCACCTTTAAAGTATTGCTGACAGTAGATACTTAACATAATAAGAACAGCTACAACTCAAGCAATGTGGAATTCTCCAACAATTAACTTACCGCTGAATAGGTTTCAGATACAGATCTTCCTTCTTTCCTGGGGTATAGTTTGGCCCCATTATACGCACTTTTTGTCCGGTTGACACAATTCCAGAGAAAACACGACCAAAGGCATAGAAACGTCCCTTGTCAGATGTGGGCACCATCTTAGAGATGTACATCATTAGTGGCCCTTTGGGGTCACAGTTCTTGACACCTAAAAACAAATGAATTGGATAATTACCTTCGGATAAAGTGCAATGTAAGAACAATGACGCACAGCAAGTGCAATCAGCCATGGGACTTGGGGATCCTGATATTACTTTTCCCCTTTCATTAATTCTTTTATTGTCTCTAATTTTAGTCCAATAACATACTGAGGGGGTTATTCACTAAGGTGCAAATTCGACTGTCGGTGCGAATAGCGGATTTCCATAGCAAATCCGCAATAGAAATTGTAGAGAATTTGCTATGGGAATCCGCCGTTTGCAAATTTGACAGTCGAATTCGCACCTTAGTGAATAACCCCCTAAATTTTTATAACACAGGAATCTTCTTACAATACTGCAGTAAGTGCCAGCTAAATGTGTATATACAGTATAGTGGCAAAAAAAAAGTATCTGAACCCCTTGAAATTTTATGGTTTTCTGCATTAACTTGTCATAAAATGTGATCTGATCCTCAACCAAGTCAAGCATATCGACAAATATAATGTGCCCTAAATAATAACACAAAATTTTTTTTGATCCTTCATATCTTCATTGAGAACAATAATGAAAACATTCTAGCGCTAGTGGATAAAGTATGTGAACCATTGAGTTAATGATCTCAAAAAAGCTAATTAGTCAGGTGTTAGCATACCTGGAGTCTTGTTAAGAAAATGAGTTTGGAGGTGTAAACTAGAGCTACTTTAACTGATAAAAACCACTTAGGGGGGAATTCAGGATAGTCCGAAGTGAGGTGCAGAGTGTTCGCCTCACTTCGGACTGACTGATATGCGCTCGCTGATGTCTTGCACGCGGACATCAGCGAGCGCATTAAAGGGATTCCAGTCTCGGCGAGGCAACTCTTTTGCTCTCGCCAAGACTGGAATCCCTTTAACGCACTCGCTGATGTCCACGTGCAAGACATCAGCGAGCGCAGATCAGTCAGTCTGAATTAAGGCGAACACTCCGCACCTCACTTCGGACTATCCTGAATTCCCCTCTTAGACTTTTTGAGTTTGCTCCACACAAGAAGGATACGCGTATGTAAGCCATGCCTCGCCATAAAGAGCTTTCAGAGGATCTACGATCAAAAATTGTTGATTTACATAAAGCTGGAAATGGTTACAAAGCGATTTCAAAGACTTTAGAAATTCAGCAGTCTACAGTAAGGCAATCTACAAATGGAGACAATTTGGGACTGTGGCTACTCTGCCAAGAAGTGGGCGCCCAGTCAAAATGACCCCAAGAGCACAACGGAGACTTATTAATGAGGTAAAGAAACAACCCAGAGTGACAGCCAAAGATTTGAAGGCGGCATTAGTACAGGCTAACATCTGTGTTCATGAATCTATAGTTCGTAAAACTTTGAACCAGCAGGGTGTCTATGGCAGGACACCATGAAGGAAGTTGCTGCTTACTATAAAGAACATTGCTGCATGCCTGAAGTTCACGAAAGAGCACATTGACACTTCATAACGGTACTGGCAAAATGTTTTGTGGACAGATGAAACTAAGATTGAACTATTTGGAAAGAACCCGTAGTGATACATCTGGCGTAATAAAGGCACTGCACATCACCATAAAAATATCATCCCAACAGTCAAGTATGGTGGAGGGAAC
>WMED01004849.1:0-20191 GCA_019650415.1 Pipa parva
TCCCTCTGACCACTGTGCAGGACTTGTATATGTCATTCCCAAGAGGAATTGATGCTGTATGGGCTGCAAAAGGAGGCCCTACACCATACAAATAAATTATTGTGGTCTAAAGCCAGGTGTTTCAGTTTTTTTGTCTAACCCCTGTATGTATGTATGTGTGTGTACATATATATATAATACAGGTTAGTAGCAAGTTGCAATAGGATAAAAATGACTAAACTCCAAATTTACTCACACTACAGTAATCCTAAAACTTTCAGGTTTTGCTGAAAATGTATTCATTTAAGTAGGGCAAGCCTTTCGATGGTAACAATATATATATATTTTTTTTTAATATTGTTCGTGATGATTATGCAGTCTGCTGTACTTTTGGCTAACTTATTAAATGTTGTGTAAAATCATACCAGAAAAAGCTGACTTGTCAGCTGCGCTAGTAATAGCCTGATCCCATGTGGTGGGTGGAAGAAATCTGCTAACGTTTCTTGGCTCTAATTTGAAATGTTTAAATGGAACGGTCATTGTTCTATGGTTATAAATATACTTAGAGTTTTACCTGTAATTAAATGGGCCCTGGGGTAGTAGGCACAGTATCTTTGCAACATTGACGTCCTTTCCAGTTTAACCTTAAACCACTTCCCTTTCTCCTTTTACCTGTTATTTCTCACCCCCACCTTTCTGCCTTCCATAGCTCTTACTACTGCTTACTGAAATACAGTTTCAATGTACATTAAACAGTTACAGTCATGCTGCATTTTTTTGTTACCACTGGTTTGTACAGTTAACAAAAAGGTTGTTTAGCAATGTAAAATCTTCTATTTTTTACTGTTTAATACTCAAAATAGCCATAATTCTTAAACATAATGCCTGACAGGTTTTTGCATGGGGCAGAGTTTTCATTTGAACACATGTAATTCTTAAAATAAAAACAATTAGCATTTACTAGTAGTTCTTTTCTATAGGCTGCAATTCTTCAAGGAGGTCTGGGGCATTTATTATCAACTGACAACTCTCGATTGGTAGGCAAATAATCATTTGCACTTGCAGATCACTGACTGCCATGTGTGTTCCATACCTTGGGATTAAAGTTCAGGATAGCTGGCATGGTGGTTGCAATATCCCAGTATTTAACTCCAAATGGGGGAGGACAAACAATTCATTCATTGGAGGTGAACATACAGTGCACTAAACAGTTTTCAGAGCTTTTAACGCAAAACATTTAGTGCTGGCATACTGTTCCACTATGGTTTTATGATTTTTTTTAACGTATACCCAATAAAGCTGTATTTTTTACAAGCTGGAGTCCCGGATTTGGAAATCTGTTTGTAGTTTTTGGGATGTGAAGTTTGCCCTGCTTGTCCTGAGCACACAGCTTAAATGGTGGTGCAAGTATTTTCTATTTAAAGGGAGGGATTGAGCCATTGGATGTTTTTCTCTTTTTTGCTATTTGAACACATCTTTCATCACAATTAAAATCTTCTATTCTTTGGACTTGATGTAGTTCCATAATAAATCACTGTAGTAAAATAGAGATACATGAATCGTTCCTCTTAAGCAAATTCCTAATATGCCTCTGATCTTTGAGGAGTTCGACTGGGTTAGGAAAACAGTTGTTAGCAGAGATTCCAGTATCAATATAGTCTCCAAAATATCAAAAATTGGTTAAAGATCAGCTGGTTCAGCTCTATAGCTTTCAGTTTATATCAAGAAATACAATATAAATGTACTGTAAGTGCTCTGGTGCAGTTATTTTCAACCTTTTTTGAGCCACGGCACATTTTTATTTTTTTTAATTTGAGTTTATTCAATTTTTCAATGCAATATAACACAACATTTTGTAACAACATTTGATTCATTAAATTTGTCTCATTTCTCACAACAAATGTTATCTATTATGTACCGTATTTATACATTTTCTTGTATTTCAATTTTAAGAAGTTTATTCACAATCTTCAATTTTTGCTATACTCACTTGTTTATTGCATGGCTTTATTTCTCTTCTTTTTCTCAGTTAATTATTTGTTTACTTTTCTTTTTTTTACATTTACAAAATCCTGGGGCACACCACCAACCAAAATGACACTCTGGGAACCTGCAAAGGAATTGGCGGCTCTGCAGGGCAATCTGGGGCTGGGAGAGCAATCAGGAGCTGAGGGCAAAAAATCAGGGGCGGGGGAGGAAAATCAGGAGTGAAAGGCAATCAGGGACTTGGAGGGGTAAATCAGAAGCTGCGGGGGGCACATCTGGGGCAAGGGGGCACATCTGGGGCAGTGGATGTAAGTGCTGAGTTTCCCACTGCACACCTGACCATGTGTTGCGGCACACTAGTTGAAAAACGCTGCACTAGTGTACAAGAAAGGTCAGATAATCAATTTAAGGATTTGTAAAATCTATAATTATCAGTATAAAGGTCCTCTTAGTTTGTACTGGGTATATTCCTGTTGAAATGCTTTTAATTTTATGAGAACCAACTTGCTGTAGTTCTGTTTTTCAGTTTGCCTATTTATTGAAAGAATACAGTTTACTCTGTCAATCCTGTACAATGTGTGTTAAAAGTAGAATCTGTTCGTTTGGACTTTGTACAAATTCTAATATGATTATGTGTATTTAGGTTCATTGTAATTTCTACTCAGTTTAAAAGGGAACAAAGCTGTCTCCTATTTATTATGGATTGTACTGTAAAAACCCTGTAAATGTGTGTAAATTTACCACAGTATATACTGTTAGCTGTTTTCCCTATTTGTTGTTATGGACAGAAATTAAAATAAACATAAAAAATGCAACGAGATCATCAAACTTCAACGCTTTCCCTGGATTAAACTGCTACAATATACATGAATAAGTGTATTCTTGTGTTTACATATTGTAGGGAATTGCTCAGTTGTAGAACAGCCTTTTGTGAATAATTCACCTTGAATAGCATCTTTTCTGTAACAGTCCGGTTTTTATTTCCAAAGTAAAGCACACACTTTAAACAAAATTCTTCTGGACACAGGTTAAACACAAACTTAGAACAGTCCTTTCAAAATGAGTCAGTCTTTCTGTCCACGGTTCAAACATAAATGGGAAAACAAACCTTTTCCCCTATTCCTAGGGATATTCAAACATAACTTGCAGCAGGTTCCTTAACAGAAGTCTTTCTTCTTTGCAAACAGAAATCCCACCCAAGGGCTTTTCCCTACCTGCCTTTTAAAGCAGTTTTAACCTGAAGCTGGGACTAATTTCAAAAACTGGGCTGTCCTCCAGCCATAGGAATGAAGAGTTGGAAAACATATCCTCCCTCATACAGCACACCGCTACAACAGCTACAATATGTAGAAAAAAAAATGCAACTCAATCCTTTTTATAAACAGTCTTCCATATGATCTGTTTCAAGTGTGTACTCCATACAGATATAGAGCTTTCTTTTCTCTATATATGAGCCTGTATAAGTGAGAAATTGTAGGGTTTGCCAAACTTCAGTTATAATAAATGAAAATCTGCTTCAATCTTGAAGAAAAATTCAAGATCAGTAAAAATTTGCCCTGGTTCTGTTAAACTACTACACACTACAAAATGTTCCCTGAAGTGTTTAGGAGCTGTTTTGATTGAACGATTCCTTCCTTCTAACTCCAGAATCCTATTTTGCTCCCTAGACCTCTTTATACATTTCAGAACTTTTTTTCAGTAGAAAATGGCAATTATTAGTAAATTATATAAAAGTAGAAAAAAAACTTTTCCATGGGCAGGTAGCTTTCCCATAATCATCATTATTTTATGTAAACTTGAAATTTTCATTGTTTACATTAGTCTACATTCAGTTTAGCTAAAGAAATTCCAAAAAATCAGTTTAACAATATCTTGAGAAATTATGTGCAGATTGGTGAAATTGCTGGGTTGTTATTTAGCCCAGGGAATATGGCTTTATTACGGAATACTTTGGAAGGAAGGTTAATCAAAAAGAGTTTGGGCTTTTCTTGTTTGCTTATTTGTGTTTTTCTTTATGAGTCAATTTCATAGTTATGTAAAACATTCCAATCAGAAAATATGTTCTTACCAGTTAAACACCCCTGTTCATTTCTCTAAAACAGATTCAACTAATATTCAGCTAAAAAGATTCCCTGAACAAACCTCTAGTCTTATGAAAAAATGTATATAGTATTTGATTCGCCTCTAAAAGTAGTTAAAGCATTTATTTGTACAGTAGTGCCTTCGTACATAACAAACTTGCAAGCATTTGCCGGCATAAAAAGACGACCCCCAACTTTTCCAGTTAAAATATAGAGTTTGGGATATACTTGCTGTAAAAGACTACCTCTCTTTCAACACAAATCCTGCTTGGATTGGTCAGCTGTCCCTGCCTGCCTGACCCTCCCTGTCGCCAAGATTATCAGAGCACCATCATACAGTGCTGGCCCTACAAGCCCCTTCCCACACTGTGATTCCCCTACAAGCCACCTCCTACACTTGCTTCCCCCACAAACCCCCCTCCTACACTTGCTTCTCCGACAACCACCCTCCCACACTGTGCCGCCTCCTCCTTCCTGCTCCCTACCCTCTGAAGGAGGGGGGCGCTATCTTAGTGCTCGCCCTCCTCCTTTTCCCTCTCCATACCCCTCTCCTTACCTAACTTCTCTGTTGCCCAGCTGTCTGTGCTGAGCTCTATAGCGTTTCCTCTCCCCAACAATAATTAAACTTCCTGTCGCTCACAGGAAGTTGCATCAATGCGGGGGGAGGAATGCTGTAGCACTCAGCGCTACATCACAGACAGCCAGGCAACGGAGGAGCTAGGTAAGGAGAGGGACACCCGGCGTATAAGACGACCCCTAACTTTTCCGATGATTTTCGGGGGTTAAAAAGTCGTCTTATACGCCAGCAAATATGGTAGTTTTTTAACAAACAAACAAACAAACAAACTTGTAACAAACAAAAAAAATCTATTTTGAGTGGCATGGTACAACAACACAAGGTAATAAAATAAGGAAGAAAACTATATTATAAATACTGCACTAATTCTCAACATAATATTAGTTATCTTATCAGATTTTATTTACCTTTGTAATGAAATTTCCCAGCACCGTATATCTGAATGGAACTGAATAGATGTGACTACTTTAAGCATACTGAAGTGAATGCAGGCCTTAATATTTTCTCTAATATTTGTGCTGTTAAATGCACAGGAACTATTCCTACCTATGCAAAGAGCATAGTTTAAGTAATGTCTGTTTAATGAAAGCTAGCGAGCGCACTCGGGACAAATTAAAGTTCATTGTTGCCTGAAGAAAGTATGAGTAAAATTGTAATTTCCTTTTCCATTGGTATAATTTGACATTCAAGTGACCTTTTTCTCCCTTACAGAAATCAAAGCAAAATATCAAAGTCTTTTGTAAGAGATGCAAGGCAATACTAGGAGAGAGCGTGTCATCAGGTATGTGTTATATAATACAACATTTAGAGATGAAATTACATTACACAATTTTGCTTTCCTTCTCTCCCTTAAGACAATGAACATATAATTATCTTTTGTAATACCACTGAATACTACGATGGTAAGGTACATTTTGTAATTATTTTTTTTTAATAAAATCATCATCTTTGATGCTAGCGGAGTTCCTTGGGAAAACATCTAATATTAAAAAGAGCATGAGAGTTTTCTGTAACTCTGGCTACTATGCACTAACAACTAAAGGATTCTGGGAGTTCACAACAGCTGACGAATTTGGAGTTTAACAATCCTGATTTATGCCAACGTTATAAATGAGTACATTGGTGTTTGTTCTGTCAATAAGGCCACTTTAGACTTCTGCAATTCTGTTCATGTTCAGATCAGTCTATTTTTGATGGCATATGGTATTTTTTTTCACAGAATACTAACTAGGCATAGGCAGCATTATTTGCTTAAGCTGTCTAGAGTACAGTGCATTAATGTTAGTAAATTCTGAATTCAGCAAATTTGGGACATCTTGACATTATACTAACTGCAGCAGTTCAAATGGATACTGTATATTGATAGGAATGGAAATAGACAAGGAATCGTACTGCTGAAGTGTGATTACATTATATGGAGCTAGTTCAGCAAGGTCCATGTCCTATTCATTAAGAGTCACTGGAGTCAATGTGTTTTTCTTACAGTGGGGAAAAGGCAGCTAAAAATAACAAATGCCATAAAACTATGGCTCATGATAACTTTGACTTGTGTAAAATATATTAGTTGTACTCATTTTGTATCTTTTGACATTACAAGTTTGTTTGAAAAATGTGTACAGTTACAATTTTGTGTTTTTTTGTTTTTTGATTTTGTCAATGTTGAGAATTCACATTTCCATATATATATTTTTTTTACAGTAATGCGTCTTTAATGTTAAAAAAAGAACATTTTTATGCAAATTTGTAACTGCTTCTTTGACTTTTGGATTTAAGCAGGTGTCAACTATTTAGAACATTCAGGGAGTTATTCACTAAAGTGAGAATTCGACTGTCGAATTCTCAAACAGCGGATTCCCATAGCAAATCCGCAACAATTTCCCCACTGTAAAGTTGCGAAGTGACAATTTTTAATGTTGCGACTGCAACAATATTTCCATAGTAAAGTCACGACTGCAACAATATTCACATTGTAAAGACGCGACCGTAGCAGTCTGTTGAGACTGTCTTTAGCTGATGAATTCACACCTATACGCAACAATTCGGACTTTAGTGAATAACCCCCTCCCCCCAAAAAAACAAGCAAATTGCAGTATTTTAGTTGACTGGATACCAATTTTATTTTACAGGATGGATTTTAAAATCCAAATACCGTAGCATTTGCCTTAGAGATTTTCTTTTTTATGAAAGTGTGAAATATGGCACTTCTGCCGAGTTTATCATATAACGAGAAAGGCATAACTGCATCAAGCATTTCTACTACCCCAACATTACAATTGAGATCAAACTTTACAAACAAAAGGAGAAATGTATCAAGCGCCATTATCACAATGATGAGAAAGTCACCTTAAAAATAACTACTATTTATCTTTTAAAGTAGAGCTAAATGTTACAGACTTTGTTGTAAAGAGGAAAAAAAAGGAGACAGCAAATAGTACTATATACTGTAGTTGTAAATGCAGTTGGGAGGAGAATTTGGATTTGATCTTTGCAAGTGCAGACGTTAGTTTGCTGATCAGCAGCAGAGATATTTGAGTTCATTTTTGTAAATTTTAGAACATTTCTGAAGCAATTACAATCCACAATTAATAATAATTAAGATTATTCTACGGATTTATTTATTTTATTTCAGGAGAGGATCTCAGTTTAGTAGCTTGGATCAAGGTTTTATATGATCTGAGATTTGGAGTTTCATATTTTTCAGTTTCTAAGTGATTCATTTCCATTTGAAAACAAATGAACATCTGAAAAAATGTGTTTATCTCTAATCAAAAGCGCAGCACTAAAGCTTATTTATCAAATGGTTCGCTATAACAGGCTATTAAAGGGGAGCCTTGCGTCGCTTCTGTAATACATGGGAATGGTTTATACATTTATATCAGTTTAGTTTTCCATAAATCAGCAATGAAATGGTGATGGTGAAATATTTTCAAAATTTTAAGCAACCTCTTATTATGGGGAAAATTATATAGATTAAATTAAATTTAGAATAAATCATTTAATGGTTTGCATGACATCTACACTGTTGGCAAAAGTCATTACGTTTCTTACCACATATTAAAATCATTAAAGGAGAACTAAAGGCTCGTTAGGTCCAGGAGTTATTCTTTAGGAGAAAGGTAGAAAATGCTTACCAGTAGGGGTTTTATGCTCAAGCACTGCCTCTGGCTTTGTAAACCTTGCCAATGTCTTCTGCTCTGAAAGAGCAGCCTCAGACTCTACAGCGTCCAAATCAGGTGATCCCTCTCAGGAGCTCATTCCTCACTATCCACGCTCCTAGTGAAGCCCCACAGTGGCATTTCCTATAAGTCACATGGAGAGTGTGCATGTCATCCAGGGAGGACGCATTGATGACGTGCACGCCCTCTATGTGACTTCTAGGAAGTGCTGATGTGGGGATTCACTATGAGCGCCGCTAGAGACTAATGTGCTCCTGAGAGGGATCACCGTAGAGTCGTCGGTGGTGTCTGTAGATGGGGTATGCAACACAAAAGTGCTGTTTAGCACATCTTTAAGAATTTTAATTTTTAAAATTATTTAACAATAAATCATATTTGATAAAAGGTGTAAATGATCATAAATTTAAAAAATGTATTTATTTTTTATTTTTGGCCAGACTGGTTCTTTAACACTAGCATTTAATACCAATATTCATAAAATACTCAAGATGCAGGGCTGATATGATATTTACTGTTTTATACAGTTCATAGCTGGACTGAAAGCTATAGTCCACTGTATGCATTAGTAGCCTGCCTAGTAGTGTGGATGAGGGGTGCTCAAAAAAATTTAAATAGCAGATGAGCTTTCTTACTCATAATATAGATTACAAGATGATCAAATAGTCTTTCAAAGTGCAAAATACCTTTAGTGATATGGGCTCAAACTTAGATGTAATTTGGCAATCGTTTACCTATAATTTCTAGTCAACATAATTTGCCCAGTTCCCTAAAGAATACAAATTGAGTATGTGATTTCTAGCTTTGAAGACATGAGTCTCTTCCGTAGTTGGGCCGATGCACCTTTGAAGTAGTACATTAAGCCCTATGCAAGCAAGATATTAATTCTAGTCTTAATAATTTTGAGTCTTTAGTTCCCCTTTGAGTTTTAGTGCCCCAAAAAGACACTGTGTACAGAATAAAGACTAGTTGGAATATAACTAACTAGAATATAAAGTTGTTAAAGGTGTAACGTTTGGATATTTAATCATCCCTCCATAAAATGCTCTAGATTTTACTCCCCTTTTAACAGCTGTAACCATTTTTGGGGCTGATGGCATAAGGAGCAATTGATTGCTGCTGTTATTATTACATAGTATTGCTGATGTTTTTAATGAATCAAACGATTGTATCATATGAGCTGAAATAACTATGATTAAAGAATAATTGAAATAGTTTTTTTTTTTTTTTTAAATCTACATTTAAGGTAAAAACTTTGGCTAAATATTCTGACCAGAAACTCCACTCGTGAATTAGAATACATATGGCTGTGTCTCTATTGTATACAGTATGCTTAATTGTATTTTTATTTTTTGTTTGGTTCGAAACCCCAACTATCTCTAATTTCTCTATTGTTAGTTATTAATGTCAGGTGTTTTTTTTTCTCTATAGATACTATCAAGTACTACATCACAGAAGTAGTGATTCACTCATCAACTCAAAGTTATAACATGATACCAAGGTAAGCAAATAGCAAATAAATATGGTCACTTGTTTGATGCCTTTATTTGAAATAGTCACTTGCATCATAAGATACTATATAAATATGATTAGCATGAGCAAGCAGCCAGGGTTGCACTGGCCCACCAGATAATCCTCTAATGGGACCTGCATTGGTGATCTGCGCTCTAGAGCCACATAAAATCTTTTTTATTATTATTATTATTACTAGTAATCTTTGTGGCATCATATGTCTGTCCCCAACTGTCTCTTATAATACTAAGGCTAATTATCACATATGAGAAATAGCACAGAGCCTGAATGGAAGGATAATTCTAAAATTAAAAAGCAAAGCCTCAGATTTTATACATACTGTATTCTGACTGTTTTGGTCTATAGACAATCCTTATACAGTAAAGTTTTAAACAATGTATTGTTGCTTCATCATCTGTGTTTTCTTTTTGTGTTTGCTTGGCAGAACATGTTTGGGGTAAAAAAAAACATTTAGAAAACTACTGTTGGAATGAATTTACATTCATCCTACTTCCGCAAATGGGCTCATTAATTTGTACCTTTTGGGATTCTGTACCATGCTTTAGCCTGCTGTAGACTCATGATTCCTTGATGTGACCCAGTAGGAGAGCTTCCTGTGGTGCCAGTGTCTGGCCCAATGCTAGGAGTGTCACTTAGTACACTTTATATAGTGTCTTTTTAGGATAGGAAGTACCTGTTTTCTTCCCACCCTTGTGGTGGAAAGAGCCTTACACTTAGTGTGAGGTGAATGGGAGTTGTACACTGCCAGTAAGGGGTCAACTGTACCATTACATTACTATTAGTTATCATAAAGGACCATTTTAACGTTAGAAATATCACATTCATACCCTCCATTCTAGCATGTACATATGTGTATATCTGAGCTTTTATATTTCAAAAGGAAAACTAAAGGTCTTTAGGACCAGAAGTGATCTTCAGGGGGAAAATACTTACTGATAGGGTTTTTAGACTCCAGCACTGCTTTCAACACCAAGCCAACTTCTCCTGCTCTGTGCACTGCTGTGATCCTTTTAAATTTATGCATTGGTGAGTTGAGCAATCTCAGAAGCAGTTTCACATCAGAATTCTGCAAATGCTCAACTTGCTGAAAATCCAACAGCAAACAGGAAGTGAAAAGGATGTCAGCAGTGCGAAGAACAGTAGAGATAGACTTGGTATTGAAGGCAGAGCTGAAGTCTAAAAATCTCTATCTGTAAGTATCCCTCCCCACTCACCTTAGTAATTCTTCTTTGAACTAACTGAATTTTGCGCAAGTGCCTTTATTCTGAGGTCACTGTTTGTATTGTTTGTGTCGTCTTCTTTTGTATGTTTTGCATTCAATGTTGTGTTTTAGTTTATGTCTATGTATCAGACAAGCTTGTTTTAAGCTGTTGTGTTGTAAATTAATCGTATGGAAATGATTTCAGATATATGTATTCCCTTGGTTTCTAAATTATGGGATGATCTAGAACATGCTATCTTGTAATGATCCCAAGCCTGTTCCTGTACAGCAGGGGTGCTGTCAGCACAAAATGGAAAACAGATAATATAAAGGATTTTCTTTTAATTAGCTTTTACTACTAGCAGCTTGTGTTTCCAGTGTTAGTCACTGTGGTTGCACACTGTGAAGACTGATTTCTGTTTCCACAGGATGCAGTTTTTAGAAGATGTTATTGTGCAGCTCCTCTTGGAACACTCGTCCAGTAGGAGCACTTTCAGGTTTTGCATTCAAGGTCCAGATGGCAAGCATTTCATATTGGTAAGAGGCCCGCTGGCCTGGCATGAATAGTATGATAGCAATAGTATGGTAATAGTTTAGCACAAATATATTTCAAAATTTCTCAGAAATATAGATTCAAAAATGCAAATGCTGTTTTCCATGTAATTATATATGATAGATACATACCTGAAAAGGACCTAAAACCTATCATGCGTATATAGTTTGTTAAACACATAACTGTGAAACTGATAATCTCCAGTGCTAGTAATGAATGAAAGTATCTTCTACTCTCTCTACCTTTATCCAGAATGTTCTATTAAGTTTGCAGTCCCATAGATTGTCAGCTTCTATACACATTTACCTGCTCTGTAAATTGCTTTTGATGTTATATATAGCCTAAAACCAGAACCCTGAATAGTCTTAACATTAAAAGAAATAAAAATGGTAGCTATCATTACAAGAGACTAATCCATCCTACCATTGTAGGAGTTGTTACTTTTTTGAAATGAATATTTCTGTTAGTTGGCTCCTGCCTGCTAACCTCCCGGTGTTGTTTAGACTTCCAGGATCTTCCGATTTGTAAGGATTTTGCACATAGGAGCAATAAAGTGAAACAAAAGCGTGAGGACCTTTGGCTGACCAACTGTATCTTTGTTTTGCTCTCTGTAGCTTTGGCTTTTGAATTCTGATACAATATTAGTGGAATCATCAAGAAATCCAAAGAATCCGAAGAATTTATTCTTCCCTGAAAATAATTCCGAGCCCCCTTTGAGATCCCTAAAAGCGAAAAATTCCCTACGAGCACTCTACTTACCCTGCTCTGAAAATAGGAACAAAGAGTAAGTGTTTTCATTTTTACATTGTAAATGTTTCATACACCCCTGAATAAATTAGATATAAAATGCCGCTTTATCTTACCAACTGTTGTTAATGGGGAATAAACTCATGTTCAAATTTTCATTGCTCGGTGCAGTCACTTTGGGTAATTCTGATAAGTAATCACCGTAACAGCTGCCTCATAGCATTGAATACCACAAGCAGTGCTAGAATATGTACAGTAAATATCAATAGGATAAAGGCAAAGCCACCATTATAAAGGGACACTCGGGCTGTTTCATCAAAGAAAGTTTAGTGCTAATGGTTCAAACATTTATACTGTCAATATGATAATAATCAATACAGGACAATTCTGTCCATCTAATATATAAAATCACTTCTGTATCCATGGTGGATACATGGTGAAGTGGGTGGCTCAAATAAAAGCAAAGCTAAGCTTTAATAACGTTTTCTCAAGTGCCATAGACACATAATGCATTATTAAATCTTGCTATGTTCTGCTTTAAGGAGTGGGTAGATAAGTACGCTTATAGCACTTCCTGTGGATGTACATGGGATGGTGTTATACAGTCAGGAAGACTGGAATACTTGACAAGTGGGCCTTAATGCATCCCTAGGTAACCCTTCTACCACTGCTGAGTTTAAGGATAAGTTAAACAATTGTTTCAGTATTGTCAGAATTATAAAACATCTTATCGCTTCTGACTAATTTCACCAAAGTGTAGAAACAGTTTAGAAGTAGTTGAAATAAAACTCTGCTGTTTTTTAGTGGGTTTGCGTTTTAAAATGCATGAGCTTTGAGTTTATAAAATGCATGTTTTTGCTAAGTGAGCAGTTTGCACAACTACCTATTAAACATCATGTTAACTGAGCAAAGTGTTCTCCCTGTCTACAGCACTTAAACCAGTGTTTCAAAATTCCCAGCCTTTCCTTTAAGTGGCATAAGACATTTGATCAACTAAATAATTCTTACGGTGCCATTATAATGCACGTGATAAACATGCAACCAAGAATTTTAAACAAAGGCTCATTTTAGCATCCTATTTCTGTTTTTACCCCGACACTGCATTCTACTACAGACTTGTGCAGCAGCCAATTAAGGAACCCTGCCATCAGATTTACTCTTCATTGTGCTTGGAATTTACATATCCTGCTTTCCAATGTTTACATTTTATATTTTCATTTTTTTCATGGTTTAGAGATTCAGCTGCTTAGCAGATGCATTGTACTTTAGAAAATTGCCAGACTCTATATATATATTTAGAATGACTTGAGCAGGTAAACACTGGTTTTGTTAAAAAAAATGTTTTTTTCGCCTTCCTTATTCTTTTTAAAATTACCATTTGAATTGCTCCGCACTTATTTCCATTATTACTGTTAATTTCCATGTGATTTAGTTTGGGTTAGTAACTTCCAATTTGCCTCCTCCCCTCAAACAAACAAACAAAAAAAAAAAGCTTTTTCTTCAATTTGGATAATTTTCTGTAGAATCTTTTATTTGACAACCCTCGCGATAACATATCACAATATTGTTCTTTAACCCAGTTGGAATAATGAGGAACGCAATTTTCAACACTTCCTTAAGGCTAAACAAGTCAGCAAGAGCCCCAAATAGCAAAGTAGACACTTTTATTTAAGCACATACACAAGTGGAAATTTGTATAAGGTTACTTTAATGAGGCCAGTAGGGATTTGTGATTATTTATTTAAACCTTTATGAAACGGAAAAAGATTTTTCCCTATGTTTAGCAGTGCAAAGAAGGCATTATCATAATAAAGTCTTCAGAAAATAGTAAACTGGCATTGACAAAGAACACAGAATAAATCTTTTTTTTTTTTTAAAGAGAGATTTCTAGACTCATTTATTTTGAAGAGGTGAATTTAAACAATTTTATACACAGGACTGTTCTAATAATGTGGATTTTCATAAAAAGCATCGCTTTTTGAAGTTGTGACATCCCAGCATTATCTCAGATCAGTGAAAGACAATGTTATGCTTTCCGTGTTGTCCGTAGTACATGAAGTTGGTTGCCTTATAAACACTCTATGGGGGACTTGTACCAAAGTCGAAAAGTTTTTTAATTAGTTAATGAAAGAGGTACAGCCTGTTTTTTAACAACATTTCTGTTTTCACCTGTTTAGTAAACTGTTCTAAGAAAATGTTATTGCCCAGAAGAGTTTTGTCAGCCTTATACCCTATGGAGTTGGGAATAGAAATGGATCCTTTTATAAATCAGGGAAATAAACATTGACACTAATCAATATAGTCAAATTAGTAAATATGCCTCTTAAAAATTTGTAGAAATCCTGGATATACCAGTTGCATCATGAAGAGTCCACTAGCTACTATATATACAATTGGCCATTGTTTTTTTTAAAGAAACAATGTTTCATAAAATTTGAGCATAGATTTGTGTCTCAGAAAGTTTCTACTTGTCTGGAATCCATGATGAAGTGGAGATCAGATGTTTGATGCAGTAGTACACGGGTGCTTTTTTCCAGTTGCTGTAAATGTAATAAAAGAACAGGAGAATCAAATGTAATACCTAAACCAACATACCTTAACACATGTAAATCACTGTATTGATTTTACAAGGGCTTTTGCAAGAAGCACAATATGCATGAGCTGCATATTTTCTGAAAGTATAAACCATATAAAAGGTTTGTTTTCTTTACCATCTGGTCTGAAATTAGTTTCCACCTATAGTGTTACTGGGAAGCCATGTTTTCATGTGTACATGAGGCCTGTAGTGTCTTAAAGGTTCAGTCTGCCTCCCGCTCCCCTACAGTAGAGCCACAAGGCGAAGATTTAAGGGGAGATAAAGTCTCAGGTTGGCTGGCATGCCAAATGATGTATTTCATTTTCAGTGACAAAGAAACATTAAATAGCTATTCTATCTTTTAAGTGGGAATACAAAAAGGCTAAAAAGACAGATTGTGGAGGTAGAGCGCTCTAAAAACAGTAAATCAATATAATAAATGAAATGAAATAAAATAAAAATGCACTGGTAAAATGTGAAAAACAGATGAAAAAATAAATGATAACAATAGAAAAGTTCAATGAAAAACTTGCAATTTTATAAAGCAGTCCCAGTTTCCTGCGCTTGAACCTAACGCTGTATCCTGCCGAAATACCACAATGCGAACTTGATAATGGAGAAAGACTTCTGAAAATCAGAAGAGATGAAGGCAGCGCTGGAAAGAGGTAGAAAACACGAAAGGGGAAAACCCCTAGCGTAATATTGTATGGTACAAGTGATCAGATCAATGTGAAACTAACAAACGTATGCTTATACGAGTGGTGACTGATACTGTCATAAGTATGACTATAAAATGATTGAGTAGTTAGCACATTCCTCGTGAGATACAGTGTCAATTAAAACTGACAGACAACGGTGCAGAGATCCAGTGATCCAGATAAGTGAAGTGAGGGGTTATTGAAAACCCCTCAGATGTTATGCACTCACCAAATGTGCTGTGGATACAAACACTTAAACAGCTTAAAAATCCTGTGTGGTAATCCAGGTACGAAGCTGGAGGTGTTGTAGACAAAGGAGCTGTGGAAGCGAGCACCTATATGGCTTATGAATCCTGTGAGGTGATCCAGGTACCAAACTTGGAGAATTGTAGTTTGTTCTCCTCTCATGCAGAGTACAAAAAGCAGAGCAATAGTGTAATATTGTAAAACAAAATGGTATTTATTAACATTAAGTTTTATACTCACAATTTTACAGTAGAGATAAAACCTTCATCTCTTCTGATTTTAAGAAGTCTATTCTATCTTTTACATTTTAAGGGGGAGATTATGCTTGCTGGCTGGCATACTAAATGTCAGGCAGCCTGTGACTCACTAAACCTCACATTTGGTAGCAAATCAGCTTAGCAAAGACCTCTGCTTCACACTGAAATAGAGAACTGTGATAGCTGAGAGCAGGGGATTAGGATCTCCCTCTGACCTGCCACTGACTTGTAAGCTGCACTAACAGGCTCTGTGTGGTTTCCACATGCAAAGAGAGGACCTAAGCCCTATACATGGTGGTGGGGGGGAGAGGGGGTTCCCGGATCCCAGCAGTTACGGTACTCTTTATTGCAGTGTGATAACTAAGATCTCCCCTGCCTGTCTTAAGCAGCTCGTTTAGTTAATCATGGGCTGATTGGCATTTACCATTCCAGATTTCCTTTGACTTTTATGTACCTTTTAATCCTATAAATGGATCTTTTGACTGTATCACATAAAATAAAGGCATTAAATATGGAAACAAAATTAAATTAAACCTGTTCTATTTCTGAATCATGGAAACACTGCAACATATATCATTGCATCATGGAAACTGGCAAGACATTTTGAGGCCCACCTTCACAGAATCCCAGAGCGCCTGGGGATCTGACTGTTCTGCTATAGAGGTTAATGGGAATAAAGGCATTTGTTTTAATAGTGGTGCACAGGCTTTTTTGATGGGAGGGGGTACAGACTGGACAGACAGAGTGAAACACAAAACAGATGGGAAAAGGGAATCCCCCAAGCAAGACAGTGATAACAATAAAGGTCAGAAACAATGATTATAACTGGCCTAGATAAATAGCAAGTGAAACAGAAAGGAGAGTGAGCACTCAGCCTGATAGTAGGACAAAATAAAGGGGATACAGTAAAAGGTGGATCTAAGGGGTAGTAGGCCTGAAAGGAAGCAAGCAAGATCCAAAAACACAAGAAATAAACAAGATACAGGCACACAGAAACCACTGGGAAAGGCAGGTAGAAAATCAGTTGCTCAAACAAGGAGAAACCAATAAGAACCAAAGCAACAATCCAAAAATTGTCCAAGTAAGGACAGGTAACAAGAAGCATAGGTTAAACCATAGGTAGAGATTAATTGTCTGCTTTGGTGGAGCCAGAGACACTGTAACCAGCCTGGATGGACAGGAATAATAAATAAATAGAGCTAGATTAAGGGCACACATTGATGTAAAGCCTGCCAGTTTAGTTTACCAAAATTAGTGGTTAGCATTAGAAAGTAACAGGTTTAAAGAATTAACCTAACTAATGTACGCTAACCATTACATATATGCTGAAAACACAGGTTCTGACAGCCTAAACCACTAAATTATGAAGCATCAAATCAATACCTTTGTGCTGTTGTTCTATCTTCCAGTTGGCCTCCATATTGGATCCTCATTAATATGCTAATGAACCCTGACACATCATCTCAAATATTGTTTGACTGACTGGGGAATGTTGCATGGTCCATTAAGCTATAAATATCAATGAGACATGCATTCTGTGCTGGTTTTCACACATGCTTGCTAATAAGCCCACAGCACCAGCTTTCTCAGCTTGGGGTTGCAGCCAAAATCCTGCAAAGGCTGCTTTGTATTAGTTGTTGCTAGTATGCTGTCATGTAGGCTAAATGAACAAATTTAATTGATTAGGAGACTTTAGTCAGGGGCTAAGCTCAGTAATTGAGCATGCTCCCCCTCCTAAAACTAATTAAAATTAACTGTCCTTTTCACTTTCATCAGGAAACAATGCAATGCAGCTCTGAAAGACTGGGGAAAAGCAACCTAATCAGCTCAGTGTCAAAATCTGCTTAGTAATTTAAATGCTGCACACAAGTAACTGACTGCACAGAGGCAACAGGAGGAGGGGCTAGGATTAGCTGATAGCCTCTGCTCCAAGGGGGTAATTCAGCAATGTGTGAAGTGAGCTTCAGATCCTTAGCATCACTTCGCACATGCTGTTATCTGCAGGACATCAGCGAATGCTTTAAAGGGATTCCAGTCTCGGTGAGACCACTCGAGTCACCTCGCCGAGACTGGAATCCCTTTAAAGCGTTTGCTGATGTCCGCGTGCAGGACATCAGCGAGCGCATGTGCGAAGTGATGCGAAGGATCTGGAGCTCACTTCGCACATTGCTGAATTACCCCCTTCAAGTGTTTGTTATTTTGTCTATTGCTATGACTATTTTGCAAAATCAGTAAGCCTAAATCTGTCATTTTATCACTTGTGGCCAATATATAGAAAGCACTTTTTTTTTTACATGCTTTAGAGTCCCTTTAAGGTTGATCTTTTATAGACACAGGGTATAAATGTATAAAAGCCATCATCCTGTTGGTTTCTTTCAAAGCTTGATTTTATATATATATACTATATATATATATATATATATATATATATATATATATATATACGAGCAGCCACTTCAAATTAATTTTGCTTTTACACATTTGAATGAGAAAACTCCGTCTTTCCTTGTAAATTCGGCTCAAGTGGAAGCTGAAAGGATTATTTTTATTTTTTTAACCAGGAGCTAAGATTGTCAGTAAACAGCTATTTTATTTCAGCTTTTCAGAAGTAGCCAGTTGTGGCAATGTCCTGTCAAAGTACATTTGGGGAAGTTTGGAACTAATGTTGGCTCAACACCTGAAGCAGTTTTTTGATCGATGGGCTTAATAACTACAAAATAAGAGACTCAACCTTTTGTGCCAGAACAGTCCTGTTCATAACTAGCCTCTGCAATAATATAAAATAAAAGTAAGCTTTTTTTTTTTTTTTCAAATGCCACCCACTCAACTCTTACGTGAATAATTTTGTTTCACTTTTATTAGGAAAGGAATATTGGTTCTCTGCTGGGAGTTGTTCAAATGATATCATGCTGTGGAATTATACCAATAACTTTTCCTTGGCATTCCAAGATGGTAATGAGGAGAGTAACGCTAGGTATCTGGGGCATTATGCTAGCTGAATCATGCAAGATGATTCCTGCAGGAAAAGATTTAATGTCAGAAGGAAATTCTGAGAGAATACTGCAACATAAATGAGACTGAACATGAATGAATCTGTAAGCTGTGTCTGAAAGCTGCAGGGGATGACCTGCTGCCAATGACTGTCTCTGACTACAACTGCCACCGCCTGTAGAAGGATGCTGAAAGTTATAGTTCAGCAACAGCCCTGTTGTAAAGTGTACTGATTATTCGACTAAGGTCCCTAGCTGGCTGTTTTTTTTTCCTGTTCGTTTGCTGTGTGAGCCTTTATACCTGCAGCTATGTTTTGTAAAACTGGCACCTAGGTTTTGTAAAATTGGCAGCCAGGTTTTGTAAAAGTGGGAACTTTCATATTTGAATATTAGGAAAAATTAGAAATATTACTGTTGCCTGTTTTTAAAAATATAGCAGTTTTTTTTTCTACCCAGCATACTGTGTGCTTTTACATGCCATGAGCAGAATGCTTCTGTTAAGATGCCCATGTCAGAGATCACATACTGTTAAATTAGGTAGCGTTAGTTCTATAGGTGGATCAGGGAAATTTTGTGGGTTGAAACAAAGTCTCTGTACTTTACCTTTAGGCCACCTTGGTTTACATGTGATATAAAGGGGGTTATTGTCTAAAGTCTGAATTTTTGTGTATAGGTGCGAATTCGCCAGATAAAGACAGTCGCAATAGGCTGCTACTTTCGCAGTCTCCTCTTTATAATGAGAATATTGTCGCAGTCACAACTTTATTATGGGAAAATTGTCGCAATCGTAATATTAAAAAATTGTGGCGAATTTACAATGGGGATATTGTTTCGGATTTCCTATGGTAATCCGCTGTTTGTGAATTCGACAGTCGAATTCGCACCCCCTAGGTGTTTATGCACAGTTGATAATTGGTTAATTATCATTAGGTATTTTTATTTATATAAGATAAATTTGGTTTAGTGGTCCATGGAATTATTCAGACTATAGTCTATGCCTCTGAAAATGTCTAAACCTACAGAATATGTAATTTAGCTTTTAATCACATCCCCCTAATAGTCTTGTTCATGCCCATTGCTCTTCCATTTTAGTGTGGTCTGTAGATTAATTTGGATCTGTGATATAGTAAGTTATAATTTAGGACTTATTTTTGTTCTGAGAATTGCTAAAAAAGATGCAGAAAACAGTAATGCCATTAACTGTGCAGGAAATCAATTACCCATGGAAGTGGAAAACACAAAAGCAAAGTGAACGGCTTTACTTGCACAAGGCTATGATCATTAATTGTCTGCTTCTGAAAAGCTGAAAGTTTTAGTTAATTAATACAGTACATGACATTTATCCAACGTCCACTCATAGGATTCCTTTCCCACTTACTATAAAGACAAAATGACAATGAACTAGTCAGAGATGATTATTTTGTATGTTAATTCTTGTAAGCTTATCCTGTTAGATTTAGTTCATTTAAATCCATTTACTGACATTGTATGGACAGATCCACAAAACAGTGCAGCTGTGATGAAATCAATGAAATAACATTTTGGGGGGAATTCACCATTGTCCGAAGTAGTGCGAACAGTTCGGGCGACTGCGC
>WMED01004850.1:1313-15468 GCA_019650415.1 Pipa parva
CGAAGTGAGGCGAACACTACGCACCTCACTTCGGAGCTTGGTGAATTCCCCCCTTAGAGTTCTGCAGGATTTTTTTCACGAGGATGAGGATAATTGTCTTACTGCATTATTGTTTTATTGGCTTCTTCTGAATCAGTATTGCCGGCTAGTAGGTTGAACTGGATGAAATGGTCTTTTTTTTTTTTTACAGTCTTAAACTATTCCCATGAGTATTTTTCAATAGAGTAGCGCACATTCAACTATTTTTCTTTCCAGGCCCCTAACTTTGACATGGTTTGGAAGTGTATACTCAACTGGAACAGCTTTGTGTCTGACTTGGTTTCAGACCTCACCTGATCTAAATATCAAACATGGTAGTCATTTGTGCTATAATGCAGTGCAGTTTACAATTACACACCTGTAAAACAAAAATAAAAAGTAAAAAATGTAAAGAAACTATACGTTATTATAACATTGCAAACAATGTTACTAGATATTCTCTCACAGATACTTAAAGTGCCCCTGTCGCTTCAAACCGCAAATACTAATTTAGGTTGTACTATTGAAATATTTTTGTAAATATATTTGTATTTAAAAAAATGTACCTTTATACAGCATTTCTCTCTGTCATCTTCCCTGTCAGCCTGACTTTTCTTTCCTGAGTGTTGGGTGGTCGGGGCTAAATGATATTATAGCTCCTCCAATGAGATCCCTGCTGGATCATAATTTAAGGGATCTCATTGGAGAAGCTATAATGTCAATCATTTAGCCACTCCCACCTGACACTTGGGAAAGAAAAGTCAGGCTGACAGGGAATAAAACAGAGAAACGCTGTATAAAATTACATTTTTAAAAATCTATATTTACAAAAACATTTATTTCATTAATACAACCTAAATTAGTATTATTTTTGAGGTGACAGGTGCACTTTAATTATTTGTTTGAAGGCATTCTGAGACATAACATTTTCACAAGCTGACTGCTGATTAGACTTTATTTTTTAGTAAATAGTAGCAATAAAAGGTGGTGAGAAAATATTGTATATATTTTTTCTTAAACGCACACATTTTTAGAAAAGTAATCCCTGCAAAAGTAATGTATGTTTGTGTAATTTTATTTATAAACCCCCACAAATTTACGCAGCACTGTACAATTCAGCAATAAAATATAAATAAAGACATGGGAAAAGTGCATTATACAATAAAAGTATAATATGACAAGGATACTTCACTTTAAGTGCCGGGTTATGGTTGACATGAGGTTGGAGGTCCCTGCCCCGTAGAGCTTACAATCTAATGGCTACTCTGTGTATCAGGGACATGCACAAAAGACCTGGGTAAATGTTAATTGTTGAAAGTTGCCTTTCTTGGTACAACATTTATTTATTTAATCAGTAAAAGTCTGTATAAGCTATCATCAATCTGTATTTTTAAGTTTTTAACTTCATTGATACTCAAAAGATAACTTGCAAATAAACTTTCTAGGGAAAATTAAAAAAGGTAATTTGTGTTAGACTTGCTATGGGTGATGGGTTTGCTGCAAGGAATGAACAACCAAAGTGGAGAGGCCTTAGGAATGTTGAGTGCTGATAACTGTACCAGTCTGAGAGTTGGCTCTGTGTGCAGGTGCTAGAGATGGATGGGGGATGGAGATCTGTAAAACTAAGCTCCTTAAAGCACATTATTGTTTCTGAAACATAACTAAATGTGTGCGAACGTGTGCTTTCTTTTACCATAAATAATATTGCTCCATGAACTAATTTTATTCCAATATACACTTTGTAATCATTGCTTAGTTGCCCGGTTAACAGACAGTAACAACCAGAGATCTTTCTAAATGTACAGTTTCTAGAACAATTTTTTTTTTTGTCTGTTTACATGCCACCTGAACCACTTCAACTTTTTAATAACACCCTATGCAGTGATGCAACACTAAGAAAAAAACACTATGACCACACTATGGAAACTTTGCCCCCGTGATGAAAGTCATGGCTTCCCCCAAACCCATCCATTGATTGCATTTAACAAGGGTGGAAAATTCTGTTTTAAAGCAGCTTGGCAATGGTTAATTGCAATTGGGAGGCAGCAGGGCTAAAATATAGCTTTCAGGAATAGCGTAATTCTACTCTATTAAACTGCCATTAAGGTTTTAATATATTATGTGTTAACTAAAATCCATAAATGAAAAATTCCTGTTAGGATCACAATGTTTGGTTAAATTTTGTCTTACTTTTATGTTTACCTTTGCTCTTGAAGCCATCTTTTATCTGTTAACTAAAACAGTCCTTGCCTACTCCATTGTGTTCTGTGCAAAAGCACCTGATCTTATTAGTTGCTGCGGTGTATAACAATACCGCATGTGCTGCGGGGTATAACAATACCGCGTGTGCTGCGGTGTATAACAATATGTTAAGCCTTATGGTTGCCTTCCATGGGCTGATTGTGAATGTAAGACTGTATAAATGTAACTGTGCCTTAACATCAACCTGCTTAGGGCCCAACAGTTCGCTAAACTCTCACAATTACAGTCAGTCCTTTGAAGGCAAGCAGAAAGCTGATGTGGCCCCCCTGCACTAAGCCATGGGACATATGCATTCTGTTTTAATTAACCTAACCCTGCAACCCTATGACTTAAAGTTCTTAATATATTCATTGCAAAATCCCCTTCTTTCTTTTACATGAGAGTTTCTTTTCCTGGGCAACGAAAGCCTAACTTTCCCCAGATGACTTATAGCATTTGCTCGAAGACTGGAAAACATGATTTTATTACACAGCGCAGGTTGCAACAGTTTAGTAGCCGCAGAGTGTTACAAAATGTGTGCTTTGGCTGAAGGATTATATGTAATGGGGATGTTGGCAATTAAAATATGTACTAATATATTTAATATTAATTTGTTATGGTGATAAGTGAATGAAATGTGTTTTTTCGTGCTTGTAGCTTTTGTATAACATTGACTTTACACAATCGCCCTTGAAATCAATTTGGAGGCCTTTGATGCAGGCTTGACTGCCAGTTTTTCCCTCTTATACACTAAGGGCAATGCCCCACAATATACATTTTACTGTGCACAGTTTTAATGCACTACAAAACCTGAACTGACAGCAGCGCACAGCTTGCTGAGAGCACTCATTCGCTTACCTGTAGCATTGCTGGCCATAGATTCCAGTTCTTTAAGCAGGCATTTCACCACTAGAAAACACGCTGGCAAGGGTTCTCCCATGGTAAAATGCCTGGAGGCAGGACTGAAAGTGTACACTGTTAACTGGTGTGAAAACCATTGAGTAGACATTAGTCATGTATTGGCCTAAAGGACAGCATGTAAATGAAATAAGTCTCTTTTATATGCCTTTCATCCCTATGTTTTTAGCATCTACCGGGGACTCTATGTACACACTTTGTTATTAGGAGCAGTCCATATTTGCTCGTCTCTTAAATGATGTGTTTTATTGCAGTATTCCATATTTGGAATTTTAAAGTGCACCTGTCACCTCAAAACTAATACTAAATTAGATAGCTCCTCCAATCAGATACCTACTAGATTGTGATTTAAGGCATCTGATTGGAGGAGCTATAATGTCAATCATCTTTTAGCCCTGCCCAACCAGACTGAGGAGGGGGTTATTTACTAAGGTGCGAATTTGACTGTCGAATTAGCAAAAGACGGATTCCCATTATAAATCTGCTACAATTTCCCCATTGTAAAGTTGTGACAATTTTTTAAAGTTAAGATCGTGTCTTTATATTGAGAATATTTATTATGGGGAAATTATAGCAGATTTTCTATGGAAATCCGCTGTTTGCAAATTCATCAGTCGAATTCACACCTTAGTGAATAACCCCCTTAGTATGTAGCAGGTAAGTTTGCAGTTTTTTTTTTTTTTTTAATAACTTTTTTCCTTGTCATATTCAAATGGTTTTCAAGTTGCTTGGGTTCATTAATCTAGCACAGTGGTTCTTAACCTTGTTTGAGGTACCGAACCCACCAGTTTCATATGCACATTCACCAAACCCTTCTTTAGTGATAAATCACTTGACCTCTGTGGCGGAGCCTCCGCCGAATCCCTGAGACCAACTCACCGAACCCCTAGGGTTCGATAGAACCCTGGTTTAGAACCACTGATCTAGCATCTGGTCACTAAAGGTAATTGAAGACGGGAAGAGCTATAATACAGTGACTAAACGCCTATTACTAAACAGAAGATCCCTTGGCAAAGAGAATAACGACTGACACTATTCAGCATGTAGTTGTTCAACAGCAGCAGACATGTAGTGATGCAAATTCATCCAAGTGAAGTGATGTCATTTTCCCATGATTCCAATGACCCAGTTTGAAGAATGTTACTCTTAATTATATGTTTCTAATATTAATAGAAAAAAAAATCTGTCACTAGTCAGTATTAATAAAATCCTATTCAAGAACCTGCTCTCAAATAGTGATTATAAAAGTTGAATAGTGGCAGAAAGATGAATAATTATAAATAAATATATAGTCAATAGTTTACATGGGGCTGTAGTGTTATCCTATAGAATGGTGGTGTTAGTATCTCCAGAATGGATCCTTCTTAAATGTTATAAGGAGCACATCATCACACATACATTATTTTACTGGCTGTAGAATGCCATATGGTACATGAGACTGTGAATATCAATGAGGTGAACAACCAGGCTTAGTTTTTGCACATGCTCTGTAAGAAGTCAATGCCCAGGACAGCATCTTTCTCAGCAGGAGGAAGAATTGAAATGCTATAAAGGCTGCCGTGTAATTGTGGATTAGTGTATGTGGATGAAAATGAAATGATAAAGTTGATTTTTAATAGAAAAGAAAGATTGTACAACGATAGTGTTGTTGGCATGTAGGCTAAATGAACCAATGTGATTTATTATCATAAATATTCATATTATTATTATTATTTAGTTCTTCTTTAAAAGATGTCTGCAAGCACAAGTTAAAAAAAAAAAAAAAAAAGCTAAGATAAGCAGGCAAAGATAACATTTTCACTAGTGCTGTATTCAAATAACTGACATGCCAATCCAAATAGGACTGCTTCTGGTGCCACTGGTCCTTTTATCCAGATTTGTGATTGTTCCAACCGGGTGCTCTGTTCAATACTTGTTAGTAACTGTCTGCACTGTCCAGTCCAAAAATAAGCCATAACATTGATTTGGAGATTAAGTGGCACTTCCTTCATCCTGTAGTCCCAGTTAGTGTGAGCATTTCCCACTTCTGTGTTTAGCTGGCATTATTATTATAAATATAAATTCTGGTTTTGTATACTGCTTCACCAAATTTGTTGTTCTTCTATTAGATCAGTGTACGTGTGACCACCATGGATGCTGAGCTGGAGTTCGCCATCCAACCCAACACCACAGGAAAGCAACTTTTTGACCAGGTGAGTTACAAAGTACAAACGATTCCATCTTCATATGTGCCGCTGACTCTAAGGTGTCCTGGAGCTGAAATGCGTTCGTCTCTTGTCAGTCTGCAGCCCGGCGCCGGCATCTCCTAATAGTCACATGGGAGAGCGGCGCATCATCAACCCGTCTCCTCTTGATGATGCGCCGCTCTCCCATGGAAATTTCAGTGCAACATCTGTGCATGTGAAATAATTATTTGACTCATTTCTGCTGCTGTCACACTCATGGAATCCTAAATGACGGCCCCACCTACTCTTGTTTTACTTGTGCTGCGCTCCAGCTAAGCTTTTTCTGGAGAAACCTGTACATAGAGCAGAGTTTTACTAAAATTTTATAGATTGCTGCAAGCTGCTCTGCGGTGTGGTATTAAAAGCAATCTGTTCAGTTTTTAAAACAAATTCAATGTTTGTTGCATTTAAAAAAGTGAAAATGCTTGCTTATTGTAAAGTGTCATTTGAAATAATTGTAACTGGTGTACTACTGAGCATTCTTAAAAGTATATTCCAAGGGAATAGACCAAGAATTCAGGTGGTAATAGCTGCAATGCTAAATGAAACACACAGTAAATACATTGTATTGTATTTACTTCCCCTTTTAATAATTCGCGTACTCAGCAGCTGATTAATATGTACTTGCTAAACCTAAATAATTATTGTGCACTACAAGTCTCCCCCCCCCCATATAAAAAAAAAAAGCAAAACACTCCACTTAGCTCACAGTTTATTTCATAGAAAAGTCCCACATGGCTAGGATTGTCAGCAGGGCTGTAGGGGAAAGAGACGCTTACTTTTTCATATTTCTAGCCTTTTTCAATCCACCGTAATGTCTTGTAAAATGAAGTAATCCAATTTTATCCAGGAAATACCTGCAGAAAAAAACTGTAGGAGCACAAAAAAGGGGATGAGGGAGCAATGTTCCCCTAATTGTAGTATAATAAATCAATGAAGTACTCCCCACACATACTGTTATGTCCCTCCCCCTTTCTCATGTTAAATAGCCAGCTACTGGATTAAGGTCAGCCTGGAAAAAGACATGCCAGCTCCACCCACAGCGCTGAAGAGGAAAAAAATGCATGCTGCCTGTTAATACTGGAGGACGGCAGAGTGCACTGGAGGACGGCAGAGTGTACTGGAGGAAAGAGCGGGACTGTCAAGAGAAGAAGAAATCAAATTAGAGGGCAGGGGCAGCACTGGAGATTAAAGTACCAATCTTGACAAAATTAGCCAATACTTCTTCTTTAAACCAGTGTAATATGTTGTATAGGTTTGTAACAACTATCTGTTTAATGTTAATGTAAGTGCTTACATAATTTTGCTGCAAAATTGTTAAAATCCCAAGCGCTTCCATAGTTAACTGCTAAAAGATCCCATTGTATAGAAGTGACAGGCCTTTACCCAATGTCCTCAAAGCGCAGTGCTTGAATTGAAGGGTTAATAAATTCTCCTGGTGGATATTTTAAAAGGGATGATTAATCAGCTGTTTCAAGCAGTTATCAGCTCTCTCTGGCAGGCTCTTCCCTTGAGGAATTTGGGGTCACACCAGCTGAGTTTTGTTTTTTTTCTCTTCGGTTAGACAATAATGAGCCTATCTTGCAAAATACAATAGCCTGTGTGGATAAGGCCCCCAGTTTCCTGTGTTTGCGTGGAGACAGATAGCACTGATCTTTCATTGCCCGGCATTTATTTTGCATTGACTGACATGTCTTTTAAAATTGAAGTCTATTTAGCTGCTAATTATTAGCTGTATTTATAACTACTGGTTACGGATTAATAAAGAATGCAGTTTTAGTTAATTGGCATGATAGCTGTGCCTGTATAACTTGCACAGCGTGAGTTTGTGTGATACTTGTACTTCCTTTTGACACATAAATATATTATGTTACCAGGCAAAAGTTAAAATAACACATTCTATATACAATTACTTGTGGTAATCATTGGGATCAAAAGTATGTTAAATTAGACCTGTCGTGTCAAAACTCAAATGCTTATTAGTTTCTATTATTGAAATAAAGCCTTTTTAAAAAAATATATTTGTATTAAAACCATTTAATTGTATATAGCATTTCTTACTGTAATTTTCCCTGTGAGCCCAACTTATCTTTCTCAAGTTGGGATAGGTGGGGCTAAGAGGAGGCGTCATATATATGATTGACATTGCATTGCTTCCTCCTGCGATGTTCTCAAGTGCGTTCATGTAATTGCTCGCTTCCTTAACTGCCGCAACATCACAAGGAAGCTCAAAGCGTGGGCATGTAGTGATGTAATGTGCTTACACAAGATTTGAGAGAGGGAGAGAGGAACCACGAGTTGGGGGTGTGGAAATAGATTTTGAGTGGCAGGTCCTAACCAAAATGGCAGTATCCATGATCTGGGGAATGGGGGTACTTGACAGTAAGACCTACTTGATAATTTTCCATCCCCCCCTCCCAATTTAATGTGTAGCTAATCAATTAATTAAATTTACTTTGGCTGCACAATTAGAAGCTGGCAGGTCCACTTTAAATTATTGGAAGTCTGATAAGGGAAATCAGGCAGAGTAGATGGGCCATGTGGTTATTCAAGCGCAGTTGCAGCCATGACCACTTGAATCTCCGTATATTTGTGCTGTAAGAGCACTACCTGAGATGGCTCTTCCGGCAAAACCCGTTGAGCTGACATCACTGATTAATATTATCATCCTCTGTCTCCATTTTTAATGTTTGTTTGTCTTTACGTTTTGAGTATAATCATTTGTGTCTCTAATTAAAACTATTTTTCACTGTGACTTTGACTCTCGTGTTCTCTTACAGCAATACAATTGAGGAAGTTTTTTTGTGAAATTTGATATAGAGCGGGAGGAAGGTATCCATAGTTTATTTAAAGGGACACTAAAGGCTTAGAAAGAATGGTTAGCAGAATGTAGAATAACCTATTTAGCCAGACATAACCAGTATTCATTTCTCTAGCTCCAGATACCAGTTTTCACGTGTCAGAGAGTGCAATTAGTACTTAGAATCTATTTTAAGATTTTAGAATCTCCTCATAGTCCTGGACTCTACTCAATGAGGGACAAAATAAACAGACTAGAAAGTCTGCTTTTCACAGGTACTGCTGTCAAATCCAGCATACTGTCTCATTAGAAAATTAAAATGTGCTGACTTAATCATGAGTTCAATTTAATCCTCATGGAAATGTACCTATGCCAACATTACCTATGAAAGACTTGTACAATTCAGCCGATGGAGGTTTTAACATATTTTATTACAGCCTTGCAGACTGTATAATTAAAATTGGAATGTTGGCATGTATAGTAAATCCATTGATATTCTGCAGAATTGTAAAAAAAAAAAAAAAAAAAAAAAAAGTTGCAAGTTAAAGTAATGAGCTAGCAAGTTTATAATGTATGTATGCAAAAAAAAGAGTATTGCAATACTTAGTGATACTTCTTTTATTGGACTAACAGTCGTTTCAAATAGACGAGCTTTCGAGTGGTCCATCCTCCCTTTATCACATCACAAGCAATACTAAGTTCAGTTAAAAAGATATTATAGTAGAATAAGCAGACTGTTGGAGCAGTTGTAAACATTGTCAGGAGTCCAGCTAGAGTGGACAAGGATAAGGGGGGTTAGAGCCGGTTAATTCTTTTATATAGAGAAACTCGCAGTTTAAAAGTAAACCTAAATAAATGCATAATTATCCATAATATAAAGGTATGTTAGTGAGATTGGGAAACAGGCATGTGTATATATATGTATGTTTATGCATTTCTGTTCTTTCCCATACAGGTTGTTAAAACAATTGGACTCAGAGAAGTCTGGTTCTTTGGGCTTCAGTACCAGGACACTAAGGGCTTCTCCACCTGGTTAAAACTCAATAAAAAGGTAATTCTTCTAATGTTGAAATTCATTTTATATTCAATCACTTTCTTTGGGTTTGATTACAGATCATTATTATTGTTAATAATAATAATACTATTATTGTTGTAATATACCAATATTCAACAATTTATACCAAAATTATAATGCAGAGAGGGGCACACAAATCCATTTTGAAATATCTCATGTATTTTAGTTTTTATAAATGGGCATTCACAAATAGTATTGTGCAGGTTCAGATGAAAAGAAAATATTGTCTAAATTGACATAGGTAATTGTAGACAGGTTATGAAACTCTGCTCTACAGCAGGAATGGGGAACCTATGGCACGTGTGCCAAAGATGGCACGCAGAGCCCTCTCTGTTGGAACGCGAGCCGTCGGCAAGCCTGCTTTCAGTACAGGCCGCGGACACAATCTGATAGTTTTCAGGCTGGATCAGTGGCCTGCACTGAAGGAGCGCTTGCAGGGGAGATCTCCTCCCCCGATTCGTGTGAGCGCTCCTCCCCCAGTGCAGGCGTGATGACGTCACTCACCAGCGCCGGCACTCCGTGCCAAAAAGGTTCGCTAACCCTGCTCTACAGCAAAGTAATGCTTTTCGTTGCTTTGAAGTTTTGGTGTTAGTGTTCATTATGATACCATTTTTTCAGAAGATCATATTATAACCTTGGTCTTTGTGACTTTGCACTGTTAATTTCAAGACTTATTACTTCAGGGGCTCTCCCGGCTTGTGTAATGTAAACAGCTTCACAGATAAAGGCTGTATGGACTATGTGACTTATTCTTTAATATGAAGATATCTAGAGGCTCAGTCATACATTCAGACAGGGTTTGTATATTTAGGTAAGAAAGGCATTCATACAGGTAGATGCAGGATCGTTCAGAATAGAAAAAAGAGAGCATTAAAAAAAGCAATCCTTTATTTAAACGCAGAAAGGCATTAGACATTTCCATATGGGTGTATGGATGCAGCAACAGCTTTAATGTATTGAGAATTAGAGAAAAGAAAATTTGCTAAACTGGTGTTGTCCCTCATAGTAGTTAACTCCCCACGCGTGCACACACCTACACGTTGGTGGCCTTGTGTGTATTCTGCGTTTTTGTTCAGTACACATCTGTTGATTTAAATGTGATATTTCACCCTAAGAAGGAATAACTGGGTGGGGTTTTGCTGTAGATGCATTGCCCAGAATGCTCCTTGGCTAATAGCAAGTGGTAAAAAAAGTGTACACTCTTATGAAAACTGTGTTTATTTGAAACCTTTAAAAAAGTGATCCTTGCATGTCTTACTCAGGTGACTGCCCAAGATGTGAAGAAAGACACCCCACTTCTTTTCAAATTCCGTGCAAAGTTCTACCCTGAGGATGTGTCTGAGGAACTGATTCAGGACATCACCCAGAGGCTGTTCTTCTTGCAAGTGAAAGAGGGTATCCTAAATGATGATATTTACTGCCCTCCGGAGACAGCTGTGCTGCTAGCTTCTTATGCTGTGCAGGCCAAGTATGGGGATTATAACAAGGATGCACAGAAACCAGGTTATTTGTCTGGTGATAAACTTCTTCCCCAGAGGTGAGAATATAATTGTAATTGGCATGTGAACCAGTACCATATGTTTATATATGTCGCAGTATCTTCACTCTTTATTTACATTTGTGGGATAATTTCATTTGTGGCTTCTTCCATCATTTTGAATATGGGTGTGCTACAAATCTGTGTGTTGAGCGCATTTTTATGTTTTTAGTTTACGCATGCCTACATTTCTGTGTGTGACTCCTATACATTAATTATGTTAACCGATGGCACCATTGTTTTATGTGATCAGACATGACGAGATGGCTTATAGATTGTGGGTGCAGAACTTGATGACATGGTGCAATCAAAATAATTTGGTTCTTAATGCTCAGAAGACCAAGGATATTGTGGTGTACTTTAGGAGAGGAAGATGATTTATATTGCCCAATTCATATTCAGGGAGCTGAGCTTGAGTATGTATTTCGGTTTTAGTTTTGTTTTTTTGTGTCCACATATCTGATGATCTCACAATGGTGGTGTTTAAAAAGGCACAATAACAGCAACTTATGTTTTTATGGAGCCCTTTGAAAGCTCAGTTATGTCTCAGGATATTGGTGAGCCTTTTTTGATACCCCATTGAGTGTGTTCTTACATACTGTATTTAAACATGGTGTGGTAGCTGCTCCACAAAGGTCTTCAGAAGGTAGTACTGCCCAGCATCTCAAGAGCACCCCCTAGTGACACTCCATTTAGAATATGTATTGCAATTGCTGTCTGGCTAGAGCACAGAATTTCATCCAGGATTTATATCATCTTATTCATGATATCTTTGGTCTCCTTCCACCAAATAAACTCTGAACTAGTAGCAGGAATTGTTTTTATAGATCTCTTGAGTATGAGTGGATATATGTATGTATTATAGTCTGGCAGATGGTAAATCTCATATTTTCACAGTTTTGTGCTTGTTCTGGCATAATGGCAAAGTTGAATGTGATGTCCCGCTACTTGTAATGTTGTTGTGGGTTTTTTTAAGCATGAGGTGTGAAATTACTATTTAGCTGCAATGATAAATGTAAATCGTACACTTTCCGCTGTATCTTATAGAACGCTTGTCTCCTTTGTGTAGGGTTCTAGAGCAACACAAACTCTCCAAGGAACAATGGGAAGAGAGAATCCATGTCTGGCATGAAGAGCACCGTGGAATGCTCAGGTAATATTTGAGGACATTTTATGACATTAAAGTTTTGTTTTTTTCATACTACCCAAACATGAAAATAATTTCAGTGGCGTTCAAAAACAAAAAAATATAGACTATTAACGTATCTATCTAGGTATAAAAGTTTTACTTTGAATAATTGTGTTCTTGATTCGTAAAATTAGTGTATCTGTTGGCATAGAACCTTTTGAGGTCTGAATTTTGCACCTGAAAGTTAATTTTCAAGTTTTTATTTTCTCTGTGCAGGGAGGACTCTATCCTGGAATACCTGAAAATTGCTCAGGATCTGGAGATGTATGGTGTGAACTATTTCAGCATCAAAAACAAGAAAGGCTCTGAGCTTTGGCTTGGAGTAGATGCCCTGGGTCTAAATATCTATGAACAGAATGACAGGTAAACCCTACATCAGTGTCCTGTCGTATTTAACCTGTTACAGTTTCACAGAAGTTTGCACCAAGAGCAATGATGTCATACTATCCTTTACTTAGGGGCATATAGTGGGCAAACAGTAACACAAACCCAGTACATTAGTTTTATAGTTGGGAGACTTGCCTTTTAACATGAGGCACTACATTTTGCGTAAATCACGTGTATATTTTAACATTTTGGATAACTTTCATTTTCTGTAAATCAATATGCTACTATATACAGTATAGAAGACTCAAGGTGGTGTAAAAAATGTAACTGGACATTTCATTCAAAACAATGAAAGCACATAGTTCAGATTTGCTATGGAGCATTTATAGGACACGGAGTTATTCACTAAGGTGCGAATTCTCAAACAGCAAATTTCCATAGCAAATGTGCGACCGCGACAAATTTCCATAGTAAAGTTGCGACTGCGACAATTTTCTCATTATAAAGACGCGACTGTAACAGTAGCAGTCTACTGTGACTGTCTTTAATTGGAGAATTCACACCAATACGCAACAATTCAGACTTCAGTGAATAACCCCCACAGTTTTTATGTAAATTAGCATACAACAAAATTTGACCAATTTAAATAGATTATGTAAAAGAATGTTCTCCTCGTAGTACTTTCCATTTTTAAATAATTTAGTTTTATTTATTTTACATCCATGAACAGCCCCATAAATTCTTTATCTATTGTTCGACTGGGTTTGCTGCCTTTTTACTTTCTTAAAAAGTGTAGCAATTGTTGGTAGAAAAAGCAAACCCTCCTGTCAGAACCATGCATGAGTAGGACTCGGTGGTGAAATTTATTAAAATCGGAAAAGCTGTTTGTGCTTTTCCGCGTTTAATAACTCAGGAGAATGATTTGAAGTTTCTCCCAGTAAGTAATGTGTGATACTTGCCATGACAAACTTTTTAAATCAAATATATCCATGGAAAGGTAGCTATATTGTATGACTACTTTTCCATGGATAGATTTAATTTTAAAAAGTTTCGCACGGCAAGTATCGCATGATGGAAATCTCACGATTCTTACCGGGAGAAACTTCAAATCATTCTCCCGATTAAACTCGAAAAAGCCAAAAAGGTTTTTTTTCGAATGTAATAAATTTCACCCACAGTATGTGCATTTAAATAATCACACTGTTGCACATTCGGTTTTTTTAAATAGGCTATAAGTGCCGGTTTTGTTTGAAAACTGAAGCTTTTGTTATATTATTGAAACTTTTTTTTGAAGAATAGCAATTTTTAACAAGAACTATAACTGTGCCCAAAATGTAGGTTTTTGCAAGAGGGGTTCATTGCAGGTTAAATGTAATTGCAGGGAAACTAAAAAAATTACATAATAAATAATATATTAGAGCTTTGATTTTAGGATAAATAATGAAATATCAAAAAATTCTTCCTTTTAGACTTTCCTTTTAAAAAGAGAGCACTGTAGGCAACATATGTCATGGGGTGATTAGATGGAGTGGGGGGGAGGATACTCTCCTTTCACCTTACTGGTCTCCATAGCTGCCCCTGCTCTCTAATATGATTAAGATTCAATTTATTGTCACTGAGAGGGTACAAGGACACACTAACAAAAAGCATATTATAGAATGCCACATGATACATACAATGACAAAAAAACTGCATCACAGAGCAGATCATGCACAAGTACTGCATCACAGAGCATATCATGCACAAGAACTGCATCACAGAGCATATCATGCACAAGTACTGCATCACAGAGCACATCATGCACAAGTACTGCATCACAGAGCAC
>WMED01004851.1:8970-20189 GCA_019650415.1 Pipa parva
CAAGGTCATTTCAACCTTTTCACTGCTTTTCAAATCTATTTGTTGCAACTTTTTCAATAGCAACCAATGTATGAAATGCTAATTAAAATTTTATGCTAACAAAAAAGATCATTATCGAAAAAAGTCAATGCATTAAAATTTTATACCTCATTTTACATTTATTTCAATAGAATGTCATTTCGTTTGACTCTCTCTCTCTCTCTCTCTCTCTCTCTCTCTCTCTTTCTCTCTCTCTCTCTCTCTCTCTCTCTCTCTATAGATAGATAAAAAAAATTTTTTTTAATCTGAAACTTTTTTCATCACAAATTAGCATGTTCATCTCCTATAGAGAGTAACGGGCTTTTACTACCCTCAAACTGGCAAATATTTTTTTGGAATGTAAATTAATCACAAGGGCCCTAATAAAATACCATTTTTTGGCAATGCTGACTTTTTTGCAGAGACCATTTTGAACAATGGCTTTTTCGCAGCTTTGATAAATAACCCTCTTTTTCTGTGGTGTCATGATCCAGTAAGCCACTTAGCTTGCGTACTATGAACAAACAATTGTTTCAGTATAGCTGTTGATCGTATCGGCATAGTTCTTCAGTGCAAAGAAAGCAATGATTCATTTAAGTGTGAAATTTGCATATCTGTAATCATTACAAATAGTACAGTGATGTTTATATGTTCCAGAAATGAAATAATAAGATTGTTTGTTTAAATGTGGAAAATTAGGGCACGCTATGAGTTTAGGATGAGCATTTTTCATTAAACTTTAAAATACCACTTTCCTCTGTAGATTTTTATCAAGCCATGGAAGTGTAAACTTTACATGCATGGAACAATAGTCTTATTATATTACTGTACATTTGGTAGTGTTCTTTAGTCTTTTAACATAAGGTGGACTTCATATTTCTAGGCTAAGCAATGTTTAGACTTTAGTTCTTCACGTGAGGGTTTTGAGAGTGGTATGGAAGGATAATAATAATACATGACATGTTTCTCTTGCTCTTGTTTCAAAACATTTAGCAAAAGAACAGGCTACATAAACATCTATGTTTCATAACTGAACTTGTTCTCAAGGCTTGGTTAATTTTTCAACTTTATAAGTGAATTGTGCTTTGTTGTTATGCCAATAGTTGGTAGTAAGACACTGTCAAACTTTGCATTATGTTATATTGATCTTTTTTTTTTAATTAATAATTAGACCTGTCCTAGTGTGTGCTCCAAGTAACATTGCAGTGGATCAGCTCACTGAGAAAATCCACCAGACAGGCCTCAAAGTGGTTCGTCTCTGTGCAAAGAGCCGTGAAGCTATTGATTCCCCTGTTTCTTTCTTGGCATTGCACAACCAAATTCGCAATATGGAAAGGTAGGTCTGCTTTAAGAATTTTTTTTGTCTAAACAGGACACAAAATTCAAATTTATTTTTCTTTCAAAGTAGAGCAAAAGAGTGTTGTATAAAACTCCTTTATACCTCAAGTATCTGCCTATGTAATTTACTCTCTCTCACTATATGTTCAAACCAACTTTCTTTGCACTGTCTTATGAGATGCCCCAAACTATCTCCTATCCTAAGTTAGTATTGGGTGCTGAGACGGAAACCCGTGGTAGCTCCTCTAAATGGAAGGAGAGATGTCTACGTTAATGTTTTTGTTGTAACATGCAGTTACCAGAAAAGAATACAGTATCAATTAAGGGTTCGGTCACAGTGATTTTGGTCAGAAAAAAAAAAAAATCCCAAACCACTGCAGATGGCATAGCTGTTATTTTGCCATTTACCTATAACTTACGCTGTTTCTCATGCTTCTCAGAATTAAATGATTCATGGTACTGTAAATTTGAAAATGAAAACAAAATGTGTATGTTCTTTTTAAGCATGCCTGAACTCCAGAAGTTACAGCAGTTGAAAGATGAAACTGGAGAGTTGTCCTCTGCTGATGAAAAACGCTATCGTGCTTTGAAAAGGACAGCCGAAAGAGAATTGCTTATGGTATTTGTAATATATTTGCTTCATTTCATACAGCCAGGGCAGATTTGACCATCCGCATTTGTTCAGCTTTCTTTAAACTACACCTTCCTCCTGAGCTGTTAATTGTCGAAGCACAGCACTGATTTACAATATACCTATTAGAATTTACATGTACATTTTTTATGCAGTTCTAAGCCAGGTCTAAGAGATTAAGGTTGTTGCCTGTTAACTCCTTTTCTCTCAGTTAAAGGAAGACACAGGAAGGCCTGGGGTAAATGGTACTTTCCTCTGGGAGTTAGGTCACTGCAAGGACTAAATTGAGGATTTGCCTTCACTCCTCTATCTCTGCCTTACTTTGAGTTGCCTTTGCCAGAGACATAAGGAGAGGAGGTTAATAAAACTAAATAGAAGTCATAACATTATTCTATATATAACACAACAAAACAATGAATAAACTTCCCTCAAAACATGTAGAGTAAACAAGAAGGATGTTGATTGTAATGACGGGAAAGGCCTGTGTACCCCTAGGATTGAGTGAAAAGGATGAACATAATTCACTTCACGTGTTTTGTTGGGGGATAAAAGATGACAAACAAATTAATAGGACCAAAGAGTGTAAGGAAATACTCTCTAAGGAAAGAGTATGAAAACCAGATAAAAAGATAAATCACTTTCCAATGCATAAATTCATGAAGAAGAAATGAACCATTGTGAAATCCTACATATGGGGCTCATGCAATGATACTCAAACTCTATCAATGTCAGGTTTCACCTCAGTGCTTACTACTACTATTACTAACCATATTAATCTTTGAGTTGGCAAGAAAATAGTGAAAGCGGTGTGTTTTAAAGCAATTGCAGTGTAACTACCCCATATTTAGTAAGAGTCGTGTCATGACATGTTTTGGGCAAAGTGAGCCCTTTCTCAAATAACAAGTACAAATGAACACACTCCTTTAAATACATCAAAAAAACCCTCTTTCAACAATGTGATTGGTAGACAAAGTCCTTCCTGCTGTGCAGTGAAGTGAACCAATCCAAATTTAATACCGTGCTGTGCATAGTTCCAAGTTACAAACATATTACAGGTGAGATTGTCACCTTTGGCCTATCACAAATAACATCAAACTCATGACTCATAGAAGTATAACTTTAAGTAAACATACTTGTATCCTAAATCAGTTTTGTAAAGCTAGATTAGCATACAGTTATATTCAAATAGTCACAAATGTGTTATCTATGTTTATAAACACTGCCATTATTATTCTTACCGGTACTTCAATATTCAGTTGACTAAAGGAACATCCAGAACCATCACACAGATGCAGTGGATCACGTTAGGATTTTAAAGGAATGGTTTAATACTGCCTTGTTCCCTCCTCTAGATGGTTCACTTCATTTATGGCTTCTAATACCTGCCATTTCAATTGTTCAGCCTGATGGGGTTTTTTATTATAAAAGATAATCCTTAAGTTGAACTCCAATAGAGGTCTAGTCCTAGATCCTCCTGAGCAGAGGACACAGAAAATGAACCTTGCAGTGTCTTACCTTCAGAAGAGGGTGTACCTATCTTCCCCAGTGTCTGTGTCCCCAGAAAGATTGAAAAGAAATGTGTTATTGAGTTGAATACATGTAGTTTTAGTTCAGTTAACTTGATTTGCATTCTGTGGTTCTGTTTAACCTTTTCCTATCCTGTGTCCCCTAGAGGGGGATATTCCAAAAATTCCATTCCAATCCTTGGTCCCCTGGCAGGGGACATCAGTATTACAGACGTATTTCTCTATCCTAAGTCCTTCTAATTTCTTTGATAAAATTCACTGATATTGCATGAAACTTCTAATTTCACATTTTTTGCCAAAAATATTAGGATTTCAATGGGCAGAACAGGACATTTTATTGGATAGGGAATGGTTAAGGTTGCTTTCATAGGTGTATTAGAAGCAATTCATTCAAGCTATAAAAATATTTTAGTTGATCTTTCCTCTGTTTGATTTTAGAATGCTGATGTCATTTGTTGCACCTGTGTTGGAGCAGGTGACCCTAGACTTGCAAAGATGCAATTTAGATCCATTTTGATTGATGAAAGCACTCAAGCCACTGAGCCAGAGTGTATGGTTCCAGTTGTATTGGGAGCAAAACAGGTGAGTTTATATCAGTTGCTATCTGGTATACCATGTGATCCTAAATACATTAATGTATGTCTAGTTTCATTTAATTCTATCATTTTTTTTATTAATGTCATTTTAGTCCTGCAGAGTTTATAGGGAACGCTACTTCATATTTTTGAAAAAAAAATTTTTTTCATTCTGCACAGGAAGTTTTTACCCAAGGGACAACTTTTCAGTTGAGCAGATTCATAAATGTCTATAAAAGGTCTATACTGAAAAAGATTGGTGCTGAAAATTCAGTTGGAACTGGCACACTTTGCAGTGTTGCTCAAAAGGTTCCTGGTCTATTTCATATTGACATGGACATTTTGTTGAGAAAACTATCCAGACTGTCTAGTTTACATGACCAACTCCATAGGGAATGTGTTTTTGCCAGCCTAAAAGCAGGCCTACATGTTTGGTTGTAAAAATGTGACTTAACTTTATAAATAGAAAAAAATGGCAATATTGATTAGCTTTATTTCAATATCATTAGTCAAAAAACTTGTCAACTTTACTAAATAAACCCTGCAAACAGAACAAAACTGTTCAATTATGATCTTATTATAATTAGAGGACTTTAATTCAATCCCTGGTTTTCAGGTCAAAATGTGAAGAAACTACCTGAACAGATCCCCATTTTGGCTCATCAGAGTGCTGCATTGAGCCTTACTCTCCCCCCCTTTAAAATGCATGCTTGAACCAGACTTTACTATGTAAACCACGCTAGATTATTTACAGTTGAAAATCTTAACATACATATATTTCATTCAAGTTAATATATTTAATCTATATTTGTTTCTTAGCTAATTCTGGTGGGTGATCATTGCCAGCTTGGTCCAGTTGTAATGTGCAAGAAGGCAGCCAAGGCAGGACTATCTCAGTCTCTCTTTGAGAGACTTGTAGTTTTGGGTATCAGACCCATCCGCTTACAAGTGCAATACCGGATGCATCCTGCATTAAGTGCTTTCCCTTCCAACATTTTCTATGAGGGTTCTCTTCAGAATGGTGTTACTGCAGGTATGTTGACACACAGAACAGTTTTACTAATTAAATTAGCATTTAAACTGCTGGATCCAGTTTACTAGCCGTTCCGTATTTTTTACTGCTCCAGTGTGCCCGTCACTGAGAGCAACATGTATTCAGTTTTAAACACAGCTTAATTTTTTTTGCTGACTTAAGTTTTTTTTATTTCATTTAAAAACCTCCAAGAGTATGAATTTAACACACACAGTTACAATGTAAATATACGAGTTTGTTTAGTTGCTTATAGCAACTTAAAATAGGCTATTGATACAACATATGATAAAATAATAATGCATATCTGTCTGTTTTGGTTAAACAAAAATTCAGTGTGCCTATCCAAGGAACTGGTTTCAGTGGGAGTTTTTGTAGCAGACAACCTTAGGATCAAAGAAATGACTTTATGGTACATACAAAAGTAGAAAGTATGTTGTTAATGGCCAATCAACTAAACCCAGAAAGTTCCATGAGACAAGCATTATGGGAAAAAAAACTAAGATTTTTAATTTTTGTATTTTATCATTGGTTACTAGGGAAAGACTAATATATCTAATAGAATCAGTGGGGTATATATGTTTCTCCATATAAATATTTTACTGATGTTCAGGAACTAATTAAGGCCTTGGATAAAAGTGAACATCTAATAAAATTTCATGCTCTGTGAAGGACCAGTAACGACATAAAACCGATCCTGTTGAATTTGCACGACGGGTGTTACTTCATAAACTTCCAATCAGTTTTATATTTACTTCATGGGATTTACCAATACTAATGGTTTTACTTGTCCTTTTATCTGACATGGTATTTCTGCCTAGGTTTATTTTGCTTTTGCTTTTTTTTTTTTTTTTTTTTTTTTTTTTTTTTTTTTTTTTTTTTGTATTTGTCTTTGCAGTTACTTATCTCATAATTTTATTTATTTATTTGTTTGTTTGTTTGTTTCAGCGGATCGAGTAAAGAAAGGTTTTGACTTTCAGTGGCCTCAGCCAGACAAACCAATGTTCTTTTATGTTACCCAGGGACAGGAAGAGATTGCAAGTTCAGGCACCTCTTATTTAAACAGGTAATAATTAACATAATTAAGATGAAGTGAGATTCAGTATTGTGTTATACCAGAATTTTGTGGAATGAAAATTTATATAGCTATTATTACAACTGATTCTCACATCGTATCTATCCTGCCGGGTAGTTCTGGCATGCATGTGACATGCCCTAGGAGTAGCTTTAACTAAAGTGTATATGTTTGTGCACATTTGTGGACGTTTCTTCCAGAGAGGCTAGTGTGAGTATAATTTTGCCTGTAGCGTGATTCCATAACATTTTTCGTTTTCTGGTAGGACTGAAGCTGCTAATGTGGAGAAAATCACCACAAAGCTCCTTAAGGCAGGCGCCAAACCAGACCAGATTGGGATAATAACTCCATATGAAGGCCAGAGGTCATACTTGGTTCAGTATATGCAGTTCAGTGGTTCCCTGCATACAAAACTCTACCAGGTAAGTACTATTGCTTTCATAATTAGTATGTTGCAGTGGTTGACTGTGTAATGATATTCCTTAATAAGAAGTTACTAGGAACACCAGTGTCCTAAAATCAGGTCGGCAAAAGTATCCAAATAGATATAGAAGCAAACAACACGGTTATGACTGTCATGTGCAACCTTGAGTCCACGTGTCCTGCAAGAAATGTCAAAATTGCAGAAACGAAAGAGGAACAAGGTTGTAGTAGCAAAATAGGTAGCGAGGCTACAATTTATTGCTGTGCATTATATGTTTCACACATTTGAAAAAGGGTTTGTCACCTGAAACATGTAATGCACCGCAACAAATTGTAGCCTCGCCACTTATTTTGCTACTGCAGCCTTGTTCCTCTTCTTTTGTGTAGACAAAAGTACGTTCAACTTATTGTAATGCAGATGAGCTTCTTTCCAGTCTGCGACTCATAGGGGGTAATTCACTATCCTCCGAAGTGAGGTGCGTAGTCTTCGCCTCACTTCGGAATGACTGAGATGCGCTCGCTGATGTCCTGCACGCGGGCATCAGTGAGCACATTAAAGGGATTCCAGTCTCGGCGAGAGCATAACAGTTGCCTCGCCGAGACTGGAATCCCTTTAATGCGCTTGCTGATGTCCGCGTGCAGGACATCAGCGAGTGCATATCCGTCATTCCGAAGTGAGGCGAACACTACGTGCCTCACTTCGGAGGATAGTGAATTACCCCCATAATCTGTAACTGAAAGAAACACACTGATTTGTTTCCTCAAGGGGCTAAATTATTAGACCTTTTTTCACTTGAATAAAGGTTTGCCAAGGAAAACTCGTGCATTGCTTGGCAAAGCTGGTCTGATACCACCATTGTAATGTTTTGTTTTAGGAAGTTGAGATTGCAAGCGTTGATGCCTTTCAGGGCCGTGAAAAAGATTTTATTATTCTATCATGTGTAAGAGCCAATGAGCATCAAGGGATTGGATTCTTAAATGATCCTCGTCGTCTTAATGTAGCTTTGACGAGAGCAAGGTAAGGATGGACTGTCCCCATTTTGCTGTATTAGTGTGCTAATAGTAATGATGATAAAAAAAAAAAAAACTTTGCAAACAATCCAGAAGCCGGGTTACATACCAAGGTTTCAGGAGAGCACTGTCCTTCCAATAGTAGTAGAAAAAATGGGAAAAAACACCTGGTGTGTGCAAAAAGTGGTAGATTAACTACCTGTTTATTGAAGCACTTAACATGTTTTGGCTGTGTAACCCTTTATCATTTGATAACAGGTTACACACCCGTAACATGTTGTGTGCTAATATTTAGGCATAGTCAGTAACAACTTGTGCAGCAAATATTTTGTCACCTTTGCTAGAATGCATCTCGTAACAAATATTCTCTACATTTAATAGAAAGGATACCACCGCTGATGTCAACAGCACAACTTACAAGCTATACATGCTTACAATAATAAAGGATTGACGCTTTCAGCCAAATCTTGGCTTTTATTTGTGAACACACAACATTTTTCAAGCTCCCAGGCTCTTTGTCAAGCCTGTGGGCTTTAAAAAATGTTTTGTGTTCACAAATAAGAGACAAGATTTGTCTCAAAGCTTCAGTCCTTTATTATTTTGTATAATTAGTTGTCTGAAAAGCAGGGACAACAGTAGCAGAGCAGCTCAAAGTAATCCTGATTTCCCAGCCCTATCTTCTGTATAAAGTTATACATGTTTCCCTGTGTTGTGCCACTGACACATGTAGTTAGATATAAAGAGATTCTCATCCCCAGATTTTCTATATTTAAAACATTTCATTTTGAGTAATTTCAAATCCATATACACTGCCTTTTCCTTGCAATTTTTTTGTTTTTAATAGTTTTTTAATAGTACTTTCCTGCCTATGCACAGTTTTTATCTGGAATGATGCTTTTGTAAACTGCAAGCTTCTAGTGATGGAATAGATGCTTGGATCTGGGTCTATATCATCCTGTTGTAATAGTAGACAGTATCTCAGCCATAAAGTAATATCATGTGCTTTGTTGTAAGGTCAGGGCCACACTTGCCGTCAGTTAGGCTTGTTATTTTCTGTAGTGTGGAATATTCTACAGGAATCAAAATATACAATTGCCTTCTAGTTCAGCTACAAAATAGCCAGTGTGTCCCTGGCCTAAAGAGGGGCCAGATAAAACATCCCATGTAACAAGGAAAAATGCAAAAGCCCATTTGGATTGGCAGGGCAGTAATTCTCAATACACCACTTGGGAAAATGTTATCTGAAGTTGAATTCATCATTTTTATTGCTTTTATCTATCCCCATTGTCTTCTGTGGGGCTAATACATAGTCATGAAAAGCCCCAGATAGACCAATTTTATCATACTTTCTACTCTCCTTTTATAATGTCTGTAAAAAGATTGAGTACATAATAATAATTGTAATAACTTTTAGGTAATTCCCATTGTTTACTGTCACTGGCCATTTAAATCTTTACCTGGCATTATGCACATGTATGCAACTGCAGTAGCACTCGGCCAAAAGGTTCTGCAACTTTTACATAGTGATACCTGTAGTTATGCATACATACATACATACATACATACATACATACATACATACATAGTTCATTTTATGTCATTGTTTTATTAAACTTTTAATATTATTGCTTGGTGTTTTTAAGCGATTATGATTTTTCATTAGAGCTATAATAGATCTTCATGCCTTCACTTTCTTTCCTTAGATATGGAGTTATTATAGTGGGAAACCCCAAAGCTCTTTCGAAGCAGCCACTGTGGAACCATCTTCTGAATTATTATAAGGAGCAGAAAGTCCTTGTTGAGGGACCACTAAACAATCTCAGAGAGAGTCTAATGCAATTCAGCAAGCCCCGCAAGCTTGTCAACACTATTAACCCGGTAAGTGTATGGCCTGCCTTTGTTTTACATTTAAGCTTCATTTTTACAGTGTGAGAAGTATTGTAGCCAATTTAGAGAATCAAATTTGAGTCATAACAATGGGAAGTTCACTGGTTCCCTTCCCCCCCCCACCACACACACACACACACATACACACACACACACACACACACACACACACACTCCCTCTCTCTCTCTCTCTTTATCTAGTGTTGTGCAACATTTGTTGAAATGGAAACTTTCTTCTGTTTCTTGCATACCCTTGGCTTGGGAAGAGCACTCCTTGCTTGTTTTTTACATTACCTAGGCTCCCTGACATCAACTGCTTTGCTACCATTTACCCTTGGCTAGCTTACTGGGAAGTAATCCCCATCAGGCAATACAAAATGAGGTTTAAACCTAAATCGGGCCCCAGGTATGCCTATTAAACCTACTAGATGAACTAGGATGTAATAAGCATTATTGTCTATTGCTAAAAATCCTGCTATTTTATGCAAAGAAAACAATAGCTCTACACTGGATGGGGGAAACACTACCGACTGTACCTAAGTGGTTAACCTTGATCGAAACACAAATTCCGTTATACAAACTAACATCTCTGAGCAGGGGAACCGAACGGAAATTTGAGAAAATATGGGGACCTTGGTTAAATCGGTCAAATAAATAAATATAATACAATAACTAATGTCATCAAACTGAAAGCAAATGGAAAGGTCAATAAATGGAAAGAACACCAAGTTATATATATATATTTTTTTATTAGTAAGTTATGTATATAGTTTGTTAATAAAATCATTTGTATTGCAACAATATATGTACATAAACCAAAACAGATTATCAATGTACTGTAATACAAAATAAAAATTATTTAAAAAAAAAAAAACCTAAATCGAGCCATTGAATACTACTAGTACTATTACCAAACAAAAATATATTAATAGACTGAGTTTCAAGTTTTTGTGGCACTAGAATTGTCAAGCTTTTATTATAAATATTTGTTTTAATTGTGTTTCTAGGGTGCCCGTTTCATGACAACTGCTATGTATGATGCACGTGAAGCTATAATTCCTGGATCTGTTTATGACCGAAGCAGTCAAGGTACCAATTTTCTAAATTCCTTAACAATTCTATTATCTGTGGCGGCCCGTTTAAACAGTCAATGTTTTCTATATCCTGCATTAGTTATCCTCATTTGTGTTTTAAAGGCATTATTTAAATTGGTTACATCCATGTAGTATAGAATCATGTATAATTTATTAATAACTGTGGTAAATGTGTAGCCTTCCTAAATCAGGACAGTGATTTACTCTACTTATGATTATTTTTTTAAGAATCACAAGATTTTTACCCCTTTGAAAGGAGTTGACATTTACTTCAATACACCAGCCCTGTACAGTAAAGATTTAGGTTTTGTGTGTGTCAGACTGGGATCATTTTAAAGGAACATTTTTCCACATCTAGGTCGCCCCTCAAACATGTACTTTCAAACCCATGATCAGATTGGCATGATTGGATCAGGGCCAAGCCATGTTACAGCTATGAACATTCCTATACCTTTCAATCTGGTCATGCCTCCGATGCCCCCACCTGGCTATTTTGGACAGACTAATGGACCTGCAGCAGGTAAAATCAGAATTTTCTTGTCAATTCTGTATAAATATATACAGTTAGGGCCAGAAATATTTGGACAGTGACACAATTTTCGCGAGTTGGG
>WMED01004852.1:6109-20187 GCA_019650415.1 Pipa parva
GTAGTACTTTTGTATTTTGTATATATGTGTATCTGCTATTCACCAAGTCAGAACATATTATTTGTGCATGTGTGTTAATCTCTATATATGTGAAAACCTGTATTGTTATAAGTTATAACTGACAGTTTGTTTATGTACAGTATTAGTGGAGCTTATGTGTGTGTCAGCGTGTGTTTGTGCCATTCATGTTTTGCATGTTGTGTGTCTTTTTGTGTCATTGTTTGTGTTTTTGTAGCTGACAATTTTTTTATGTGCATCAGTACTTGTGTTTGATGCACTTGTGTTTGTGTCTCTGCTTTTTTGAGCAAGTGCATGGTGTGTTTGTGTATGTTTGTGTGCCTTTGTGTTAATGTACAGTAATATTTGTGATTGTGAATGTGTTTGTATATGTGTAAGCTTCTGCTAGGGTGTTGGTGCATGTGGCTGTTTTTGTACAGAATCAGTGGTGCTTGTGTGTGTGTGTTTGTATCTATGGGTGCTTATGTTTGTGAGTTTTTCACTGTGTGAGTAATTTTTCCTGATTAGTGTGTGTTCATGCAGGTGTGTTTATATTTTTTGCGTTCTGGTATTAGTATATTTATGTGTCTGGTTTGTTATGCAATGTGTGTGCTTATGCATGTGTGAGTATTTGAATGCAAATCTGTACTTGATTGTGGTTGTCATTGTGCTTAAGTGGTGCTTCTGTATGTGCATTGTATATTTTTGTGCTTGTGTTGATGTGTTTGTGCTGGTCAGTGTGTGTCCATGTATATGTGTTTGTATCCATGCATTATATGTGTGCAAGTATCTTCTTAGGCAATTGTGGTTGCTTGTGTATTTATGTATGTGTTTTTGTCTTTGTGTATATGGGTGTGTGTTTGTCTTTTTGTGAGTTTCCATGCTGATCAACACATAATACATGTGCCTTCGTGTCTGTATGTGTCAGTCTCTTGTGTGTCTGTGTGTTTGTCTCTAAGTTTAACACTTTCATTTGAACTTCCATCAGTAAGGGAAAGGGTTAATTTGAAAATGATGGCCCTTTCTTTACTTTAAATGGTATAAATGTGCCTATAGAAATATTCTTTCGGGAATTTTAAGATAACAATAAGACCTGGAATTGATTTGAATCACTCCTGATGATTATACAAAGATACAGATGTGTGGGAGGTAAGCTGCATTATCCATAAAAGCAAAATGGCTTTTAACGTTTATTTACATGACAAGTAGCAGCTTTAGCTTACATTAAAGTGAATGGGAAAAATCTCCTCTTTTCTGTCTCTTCGTATTGTTATGTTTGAGGTGAGGACATTTTTTCAGTCTAATATATTTACTTTGCAAAAGTACAGTATATGTTCAAAACACATTTCTGCTTGTTCTAGAGCTAAGAACATGACCAACATTAAAAAGGAGAAAGCATCAGATAAACACTATTCACAATGGGTTCCAGTTAATAATGTTAGTCCACTGCAGCAACTGTTTTCAATTATTTAACTGCATGTCTACATTTAGCCTTTCTGTAGATCACCGTGTATGTATTTTAGACACAGAATCGATTTTACTCGATAACAAAATCCTGAAATAATATGTACTGCATTTCTTTATTCAAACAAAGTAGAATATCTAGACTTTATACAGATTATATAAGGCATTTAGTGAAATAAGCAGACCTTGAGCCTGTTGCACAGTAGGGACATCAGAATAAAGATCTGGCAGCAGAATTTTGGAATAACATTGTTTACTGTATATTATACAGATGCTGCACTCCTCAGATTTAGCACAGTGATAAGATATATGGGCGATTTTATTTTTGCCTGAAGAGGGCAATCTTTTTCCACAAATAATAGTGGGGAACAAAAAAATCACACGGCTGCTTCAGTTTATGTTTTCAGTCCAGGAATGCAATATACTGTAGGTATAGGCAACTGCAGTTAATTACTGTATATGAAACAAAAGATCTGATAAACTGTTTGATTTGTCCTTAGGCTATATTTCCAGACTGTTAATACTCATAAATGCAGGTTTTATTCCAAGGAGAGTTGTGCATTTCCAAGAAATGTAATTAATTAATCTGCAATTATCAAACACAGGAGCTGTTTTTTTTTTATGTGTCCACATGCACGTTCTGCACTTCTAAATGTCGTTTTCAGAGAGGAAAGGTAAAAAAAACAAGCTGCGGTTCACAGCTCATTTGATATTTTTCTGGATTACAAGATCAATGTGCAAAGTTCTGTCTATGGTAGCGGTATACTAGTGTAACAAGCGAGCGGTTTCAGTTCAGCACTAATTGGGTGGACAGCTCCTATTATCCCTGCTCCTGGTGATTTACACTGCTGAACTATGTGCACTGCAGAACACTGTTTAATACAATATCTGTATAGGATATGTGTTGTTTGGTATATTATACTTGACTCCCACTAGCTAAAGATATTATTATATGTTATATGATAATGGTCATCAACTGAAATCAAAGACTTCGCCGTCACTAATACTGTTACTAACGTGGCTTTGCATTATTCATAATATTAACATAATTACACAAGTACACCAGGACTTCTAATGCATTGCAGACAGATCACACATTTTAGGTTTTATTACGTTGTGCAATTAAGATCATGCTCTAATCACCTGGGAGTTTCTTTTCGATACATGTGTCTGCATCCATGTCAGCATGTGTAGGTGGGTTTAAAAGCATGTTGCATTAGTTATAAATACTATAGTGCTTACAACATTGTAAGTTATGGAATCAAAGAATCAAATCAGCCCCAGGGCTAAAATGTCAGTCGTCTTGGACTGCTAAATGTTTCTGGTAGACATCTGTGTACTCAAAGTCATTTTCTGACTTTTTTTTCTTTCAGCTGCATGTTCCTATAGTCCCACAAGGCATTGGTCCTTTCCATTTGGGAAGTCATGAATAAAAGGCTATGAAGCCTACACGTCAGATCTTCCTCAATTAATCCACCATTAGCATGTTTGGGATCCACTAGTGGATGGTTAACAGAAGCATGTGTAACTGTGTGCTGTCCAGAGCCAATTAGGCGTTGTAGAGAGAGAGAGAGAGAGAGAGAGAGAGAGAGAGAGAGAGAATGAACTCTTTGCAGCCCTGCGCTGGGAGCTGTCAGGGTTTTACGTGTTCAGATGTGGAGGTTGGGGTGTAGTGGCAGCAGGCAGATGGTGCAGATCAGATCGATGTGATCGCTATTGCTGCTTTTTTTCCCCCCCTTGTCTCTCTGGTTGCTGGAGCTGAGGGCGATGGCTGTAAGAGCTGTAAGGCAGCCACCGCCAGGGAATGAGTGTGTTTTGGGACCATCAGCAGGGTATCCTGATTACTGACTTTCAGGATTTTCACCAGGGAAACGCTGCTTCCATTAATCCCCTTACTAAAGGAGGGAAGGAGCTGTCCTCACACAATCAAGGATCAAGCTGCATCTTGCAGTCAGTGGCTTGGGCACTAAAGGTAAGGACTGCTTGTGATTAAAGGTCATATCCATAAACTATAGACCATTATTAGCTCAGAAAAAAAAAAAAAAACATCTCTCTCTTTTTTATCTATATCACGTCAATGCCAGGATGGCATGTTTTTGCATTTAGTGTAATCTGAAGCGATCGATGGTTTGATCGATCGGATGCAGCATGTAATGTTACTTTCCATGTGCACAATGAGCCATTTCATTCACATTTAGTGGGATTTTTTTTTTTTCCATTGCTAAAGTGAAAGTGTTACACATTTTCTAACGCTTTTGGAATATATATGTCCTTGGCGATTAGTGCATCTTTCCAAGCACAGAGAGCTAAAGGTGTATTTGATATGATTAGGAAGGCAGCACCAGTCAGTTTCATTGAACAACAACGGCTTGTATCCAGCAGCTGTATAGTTGTTTCTTTGCCTTCCACGTTAAGTAAAGAAGCACAAGAGTGGTGGGATCTGGGGAGGGAAAGATGCTGAATGCAAATATATGTTTTATGGGGTTGAAGGCTAAATGGTATTATTTCGCTTTCTCTTGGTGTAATTAGGGAGCTCCTTGCATTGAGTAACACAGCAAGCCTGTGGAAAGGTGGGGCACATATTATCTATGCTGGTTTATAGGGATGTGTACATATCCACATGTGCATTGGTGTTTGCTGTGTGCACTACTGACATGTGGATATGAGATCGGACAATCTGAATCTTACAGACTATTTGCTTTATAAGAATGCATGCCCATTGCCCAAGGCTCACTTCACCATTCTGTGAGGCAGGCAGAAGGTGCCAGGGGGATCTGATCCAAAATTGTGTTAATATGTCAAGAACAATCTCCAGCAACCATTAAATGTGAGGATGGCAGGTTTTTTTTCAGCAAGGGTTTTGCATAGAGCTGTGGATTTTTTTTGCATTCAGCCAGCTAAAGGGAGTTAGCTTTTGGCAGAAACCACTAAACTAAGAGCTGTCCACAAGCTGGTGCTGAACAGTTTCAACCATATTGGTATTACAAATGATCTGTCCTGGGGTAGAGTGAGGAGGCTCCTACATTACCATCATCAGTATCAATGTAGTAGGTGAACTGTATAATTATGTTTTATTCAAGTGCAAAATATAATTGGGATTTAATGTCATGTATATATTTTTTAAAAAATGTTGATTTTGGATTTCAGAAAAAAAAAATAGCCATGCTTTCAGTGGTAACATTTCCTTCTTTACACCTTATGAAAGACGCTTTAAGATTTTCATTTATCTCTTAGAATAAAGTGCCTAGTGCCCTAGGCTTGGCATGTAATATAGTACATAGTATTTAACCCGGTGTGAACAAATGTGCATATGCAGGCATAGATTTTAGATGTTGTATTTTATACCCAACCATCTTGTTTGTGGGATATGATTTTAAAAGAATTCAAGCAAACCAATTGTAAAATAGTGTACCTCTAGTCACATGTTGGGTTTTTCAGTGAGACAATGTATGTGGATTCGTGTGTGGACAGTGTGTGTATAAGTACACAAATATATGTGTCATTACTATATTTTTAATCAGTGTATCATTAAGGAGACAAGGGTGTACTCGTTTAGACTTGCCCAGAGACTTTAAGATTACTGCAGGGGTTCTATATATGTGTGTTTCATACAGCAGGTTCCCTACCTCTAAACACTTCATTGCTGTTAAGAATATCACTAGCAAATCTTAAAACAAAGCTCCTTGGTGAAAGCCTTTCTAACAGATGATCCGGATTTACAATGCTATCTCACATATCTTTTAATCCACTTGTACATTTAAAAAGAGCTTATCTTGTCTATTGCTATAGCTATAATTTAAAAAAAAATAAAATGCAACTGGGGGCATGTCTAATGCATTGTTATGCTGCATGCGAGGGCACCGTGAGTTACAAAATTGTGCATATTTCAGAGACTGAAAGCTGCCATTTAATAACACTTCACGTGCATTACTTAAGTAGCAGGAATATACTGGATCACCCAGGTGCATGAAATCTTGTGTAAAATGTGGGCTTTTTTTGTGTCATGTAAAATTCATCATGTAATGTACCCATAATTAACTATTCATGCAATTCTATTGCAGGAATTCGCAGAGCTTTTGGACCTCCAATTGAATAGGCTGAAGCTGGGGGCGTACATAAAGGGTTATTTTGCAAGTAGGAAGGAAGACAGGGGAAGAGACAAGGTACATTGCACGTAAACTCTCTTGTGGTGTGTAGATACACAACATCTCCATTACATTAAAACACTGCATGGTTTTCTGCTATTCTTTCAGGACTGGAACAAAGACATTTTGGACTTGGCTTATGAATCTCCATGACCTATTTGGATTCCCCTCTTCAGACTTATGGCTGTGGATTTATTGCCCAGTGTGCTGTTACTCTGTGGCTCTCTTCGGTGACGGGTATTCTTGGGTGGATAATACGGATTACGTTGTTATTGCTTAAGAATACGCGTAGTTGAGGAGAGTATCTTCAACAAGGAAGCTACACATCTTCATCATGATTCAAGCTGCTTTTCTAGCTGCCAAGGTATCACATTTTGATCCATTTAAAAAAAAAAAATATTTTGTATAAAAACTTTTTTTTTTTTTTTTTTTTTTTTTTTTTTTTTTTTTTAGTGTTGATTTAGCTGGAGAGGTTTTAAAAGGGCAGTGTTTTGTATTCTCCCTTTTATACTCCAGTTGAAAGATTATAGGATTACTTAGATTTTTGTTTGGTTTGGATCATGTGATTGGCACTGTTGATATTTATGCATGTTGCTATTATTTTTTTAAAGAGTATCATTTAAAAATGTAAAAGCCTTGGAGGACTCTTTTGTTAGCTTGATTTTGTGGATGAATTATGCATGGCCTAAGATTTACTACACCAAGGCAACGCCTTAAATGCTGACAACCAGGATCCTCTGGGAGTCAAGTGACATATAATCCTTCTATGGTCTGGGAATTTGCAATGCTATCCTGTTGTTCTGTGGCCTCTGTCTTTGCCCTGGGCCTAATCTCTGCCCTACATTTATTACTCTTTCCACTCAGTCATCTAGATTTTGCAACCATTGCTGACACAGAGAACAGGTCCCGAGTCGGTTCTTCCTTGAATGCGGCAGCATGCTTTATTCTTCCCTTGGCAGTGTAAGAGTTAAAATACTGTGTTATGTTGGTCAAATATAACTGTTTTATGTTGGTTGATGGAAGCTGTGTTTTGTTGGTCGCACCATGGATTTCATATTGTTAGAAGAAAACTATTGGATATCAGTATAACAACATTGTAACACATTAATTTCACACTGGGTGGCCAATAAATGCTTTAATGCTACTGAGAACAGCCAAGTGCATTTTCCTTGACCCAGTTAGGATTTCTTTTGTTAATTTTATTCTTTAAAAAAATGTAATTACTATGCAATATCTTAAGCTAGTTATGGTTCAGTCTTATTTCCATAAATAGTTTCTTCCATTCCTTCTGTAAAACTCTATTTTTTCATGTAACTTTCTGATACATTTTGTGATCATTCACAGAAGGAAAGTCTTTTTAGAAGTGTCACGTCACATTGAAAAGTCTAATTGTGCTGGTAAAATAAGTGGAGCTGATGTTAACATTCTTTTTTTTTTTTCCAAGTTGATTTCAAATCATAACATATGTAAATTGCAATAGGCAAAATGTGTGCTGCAAAATACTTCTGTTGTAATGTTGGTAAAAAGTATTTTGGTGTTTACGTTTTAAAAATAAACACTTTATTCATCAAAGCCTATAATGTTTTCTCATAATTATATTTAAAGACATGGTAAAACATACTATTTTTGTAATGTGTGTTAAATAATAAGGTAAGAGGTAAGAAACAAAAATGTTTGTTTCACACATAATACTCACCCATGTGCAGGTCTGTGTAGAGATGTTTATTCTGTCACTTTCATCTAGTAGAGTTGAAATTATTCTATTTCTGTCTAATGCTCCTTGAGTGGTTTGAAATTCTACCTCCCTACTCAGCACAAAATTCCTTATTTTAAAAATCATTTTTTTTATTGTAATAAATAATACATTCTTTTATGGCATAGCACTGTGTCACAGAGTGTAGATTGTATCATGTAGGCCTCAACTTGAATGCAATCACAAAATGACAGGCACCATTAAAATGCCATAATGAAACAGTGATGGTTTGGTAATGTCTTCTGTCACAATTTTAAGTAAAAAAAAAAAAAGAGTAAGAATAAAGTAAAATATCAGTGTTCTAGATACACACTGTAACAGTGTTACAATAAGCCACAGAGCATCAGGTATCATTTTTAAAAAAAAATGCATAAAGAAGTATTATTTTTTCATATTAATTATTTATTTACAGTACTGTCTGGATTTAGATATTGAAACTGTATCAAACCATGATTGCCTGAAATCTAATCCCCCTACACACACACACATACACACACTCATTCTTTCTCTCTCCAACATACAAAAAACACACACTTACACACATACACACACACACTCTTTCTCTCTTCAACAAACAAAAACACACACTTCCACACATACATAAAAAAAATGACATCAACACTATATTNAACAAACAAAAACACACACTTCCACACATACATAAAAAAAATGACATCAACACTATATTTTTATCATAAGGTTTACTATGTAAAGGCCATATACAGATATTCGCTTTTCATTTTGGGTCTCACTAAATTTGCCAAGGATATGTTCATCAATACGTTTTATTTTATAATTTTAAAAATATTAACATATATAACAGAATTATATTTTTTTTAGGTTTAATTGGCATTTTTAGGTAAATTCTTTGCATTGTAATTGATGTATGGCAACATTTTTTTTCATTTTCTTTTATACTAGTACTAGTTATTTTTTAACGTACCAAACAAAAATAAAAGTAAATCACTTTATTATGTGTAGTTCATTTTAAAATTCATGTGTTTCCGTCTTTAAAAAACATTATTTTCTTTTGTAAATTCCTATTTTTACCTGAAAGGGTTTCATGAAAATAATTAGGATTATATGACTGTTATATAATGACTTGCATTGATGTAACCCCCTACATTGGAAAGTGCCACACCCACTTAACCATTTCAGCATTTTTAGCATGTTTTTCTGAATGGGAATTTATAGTCTCACATTGAGTTTTGTAATACAATAAAAAAATGTAAAACAATCAAAATCATTGTTTTATCCAACATTTTTTTAATTCAAAATAAATGGACATTTTACATTAGACAAAATATACATATTGCATAAATACAAAGCATTTGTCAAATGAATAATACTCAGATTCATATACTATTTATTAAGATGATATTCAGAAGAACATGGAAAGTGTTAAGGACAGCAATAATTGTTAGCAAGTGAAAGCACTTCCTCCTTATACAGGCCAATTCCATTATTGAATTTTGAACAGATATTGACTAGTGAGTAAAACATATAACTGGAATTTATTACCTGGAAGTTATAAATGAAATGTACTTTTTAATTAGAAAAAGGGAGGTATTGGAGCATAGTTCACTTTAGGCCTGACCCCTATTTTGCCATTCTCTGTTAATTACTACAAAATACTCAGGATTCCCTTACAGTTTACATACAGTATAACTGGTATACCGACAACAATATACATTTCATTTGATTGCATATGAGAATAAATTTACTTTAGTTTAGAAACTTCCTAGTGATTCCATAGAGTGTTTTTGAGGCATGTAAACCTCAGCATTTATGATTTGATGTGACACACATTTCATTGACCAGAATAATTATTGGGTTCAGTAATATATTTCTTTGAGTCCTGAACCATTTTCTTGAACATTTTTCAAGAAACCTGATGTGACTTATAAAATAAATGATGTACAAGAGAGTAATCAGTTATTATCAATGGACTGTCCATCATTCACTGGCTGTGTAATGCTTAATAAATGGCATTCAGAATCATCTTAAATATGATGATAAATGATGTGCTTAGTTACTCTAAAATTTTAGGTACTCACATGTGATTTATCTACTTGTACCTTTGCCTTCTAATAGAGCAGTATAATGTGCTTAATAGTTTTGTAAGAAATACATTTTTCCCATTAATGTATGTATAATTCCAGAGTGCAACTGAATGTGTGTGTAAATATTGCAGGCATATTAAAAATATAGATATAGCCTTACTGACTTTTTTATCAGAATGGTTAGGGCACATGCACGTGCTTCTAGTTCCAATCAGATGTGAGCAAGGTATCTCCTTGGAGACACTGACCAGAGTAACAGGTGTAAGATAGTGTTTAGTCTAAGAAAGATTTCAGTGGTGCAACATAACCATGAGTATAAACCTAGCATTTTGAAGCACTGTAAACAATTCTTTATAATACGTATGATGCTCATGGGGCTGTAATACACTTTAATCAACTGAGGAAATCATACAGAAACCAAGTTTATATTAATTAATATCAATTACATCTTTCTTTTCAAAGATAGAATATTAACCAAATCTGTCTGTCTGAAATATATCAGTCTTAATGTCATGCATGTTATGAATTGACAGGAATATCAAAATGTTGTCCAACTATTGAAGGGTTTCAAATGTTAAGATTTTTAACCAGTAGAGATGGCTGTCTGAGTAAAATGCAGTCATAGTTCAACAGCTGGATAAAATGGCTAATATTTTGTCAGAAGTGGAAAAGCCAGAATGTGGGCATCAAAACTCAGTTTATTCGGGAGGTGGCAGTCTGTTGCCATGTAGTTTGCTAAATCCTGTGAAAAATATGGTCAGTATTGTGTGCAAAGAACACTTTTTTTCAGTCTCAATTATAGATAAAATTAGCTGTTGTTGAGTAAGAAGAGTAAATGGTCATAATTTATTTATGACCAATAAGAATGCAATTTAATTATTTTAATCAACAATAGAAAGGCCAGTGTCTGGGCATCTCATCTAGAGGGACACTGTGAATATTTTTGTGATTGTAGAACATGGCATTTATCTATCTTGAAGAGATAGAAAACTATGAAAGCATTGCTTATAGTGTGCATTTGTTTATAATTACATAAATAAAAGCTGCCCAGTACTGAATTGAATGTTTCTTCATCCTCTGGATATATACACTGTGTTCAGCAAAGGCAAGCAATACAGCATCTCTCATATATACATTTAAGACTGGGTTAATTCACCACTCCATAGTCATAAAAACTGTCCTTTGGTAGACAGAAAGTAATGGTTACATCCCAGACATCCAACCAGACGGTCATATGATTTCATATGAAGGAGTCTGTTGGCACTTATGTATTGATGATTAATGGCATTTACTCACAAACTAGGCATATACAATCTTTCATTTAACAAAATCACAGAGCTTTTTGCAGTCAATGAGACAAAAAAATGAATAATTCACAAACAGATTTATCAGATGGAGCAACTGTACATAACATGTTTCATTTTTCAGCTGACATGTTGTGGTATTGTTTATATCCAAGGCATTTCACAGAGTTCCTATATACCCCAGCACCCCCAGCAACCTCACCTTGGATAAAGTATTCTTTACTTACAAGGAACAAGATTAAATGATCCCTCATTTTTGTTTCTATCTTTTGGCACTGCTGCTTTGTGGGCACATTTTTAAGGGATCCCAAAGAAGATTATCCCTAGCCAACTGCTGAATGTCCATAACTGGACTGACCAATTTTCTACTTGTTCCAGGCTAAGTCCTAAACTTTGTTCTAGGGTTTTGGGTTACCCATTCTATCACTATCACTAAAAACACTTAGGCATAACAAAAGGAATTTCTTTGGGTGGGATCTGATTGGAAGTCTGGAACTGGTTTTCTCTCATCTTGCCATTTGCTTCTCCCATGTGCCCTGGTCACCTGTCAACCTACTTACAGAATCTTATGTAAGCAGTAGGTGGGTATATTAACATTATTCTCAGATACAGAGCTCCTATACAGCTAATTCTCATATACCCTTAGGAGACTGTAATGACTAATAGGGGATGAAAGGCAATTTCAAAATTATCTAGGTATAAACAGAAAAATATGCAACAAAGGAATCTTCTGCTATATTTTTTTACTGGATGTTAAATATTACTTTAAACCCTATTTTATGTTTTAGTTTTCCTTTTATCCATCTATGATTTTCACATATTTCTTTTTTTACATTTTCACTGGTTACTTTAGGGCAATTTCATTATAAGCCTTTGCACCTACTATTTGCTCAATATTATTGTTATAGATGAAACCACTAACCATTCACAGTTTCCATCTTATCATTTGATTATATGCCAGTGATGAATGAATTAGTTGCATGGTATGCTGGCTAAAAGGTTAGCACTTACTGCCATGTTGTTCTGAATACTCTGGTTTCCTCTGAACAATGTAAAACATATGAGTAGGTTAATTAAATACTGGCCAGAAATTGGCCCCAGTATTTATGCAGGGAAATTAGATTGTAAGATTTACAAGGACAGAGAATAATCTAATGGTTAATTTCTGAAAGCACTGTAATTTGTAAGCATTATATTTACATAATAAGGCCAGATATCACTGTTCCAGGCTATATTATATAATATAATTATTTAATTTTTTTTTTATAATTTCATTTTTTTTAAAGATTTTAGTACAATTTTGAAAGGAATTTGTACATTTTTTTTTACAAAATATAATTTAAATAATAAATATTCATGTAATTTTTAAACAAATAGGTGACAGAGGAACATCATTTGATATACAGTGTGAAGGAGTAATTTGATGTAATCAACCACCAAGTTAAAACATACTGAAAAGGGTATTTTAACCTTAACAGGACTGCCACTAAGCTCTGATTCTGCTTACCCCAAAATCTATTATATATTTATATATTAGAGGAACAATGAAATCTCTGTCATGTTGTAGTTCATGAATAATGGGCAACTTATTGACATATTAGTGAGAAAAAAAAGAACATAGAAATAAGACCAGCATTTTGCAGATTGCATAATATTACATGTCACTGTGCTGAAGAAATACACTTGTCGCTAAAGTTTTACTTTAAAAAAAAGATGAATAGAAATTGGCAGAATGAAGACTTAAAAGTACCATGTGACTATTAACACTGGGATTATTTTGTTTGGCTCCATTTCTGACTGGAAGTGTGATAGTGATATTATACCTGCCCAGACTAGAGCTTGTGATTTATCCAACCTGACTATTAGACTTATTACATCTTACTTCCAAATTTAAAACCTTCATTTGGAGACATGTTATGTTCAATATAAACACTATATGTATGAATTTAGGAAGGTCATTGAATTCCTTTAAAAAAGGCAACATATCCACATATCACCAAAGAATAATACCAGCCTAGATGGAAGGCATTTTTTTTGCCATATGTTTTTAATCAGATTAATTCTAGATGATTCCTTATGCATATTTTCTTTTTTATAGACTTTCTGAGTATTTTTTTTTTATCTCTTGGAAGTGGAATGAAATGGAAGAGCATCATTGTTTCTTTAGCTCTTAGCAGCCCTCACAACACAATCAGTTTTATATTTTTTATATATACAGTATATATATATATAGGGGGGACAGACCTCTTGAATGCTTTTCTAAACTGACTGTTAGTCCAATAAAAAAGGTATCATCAAGTATTGCAATACTCATTTTTTGCTTCTGTGGACTAACATGACCACTCTATCTTACATATGCATATACATATATACACAAAGATCTAGTTGGGCTGCCAGATCTTTGCAGCTTTCCATCAAAATGAATATAATAACTCAAGATAAGATGGTACATTTATATGCAGTCTTATGGAGAAAATGCTGTTAACACATCAGGATGTTTTGACATATTCTGATGTTTAAATAATTCAACAAAATCATCCCTTTAACATCTGTATATATAGAGGGCAATTTACTCGACAAGTATTATCATTGGCAAATCATAACATTTTCAACATTCTTCCATATTAATGAATTAAATGACTGCTCACTGTATCTGTATTCGCGGGTAATAAAAACTGATAAAGTGTATTTGTAGGCTTATGGCAAAGTGCATTGCATGTGTAAATAAGGGTGTATTTCATAGGAAAATCAATAAAAGGAAGCTGGTTCTTTCAAAAAGATATAACATGATATTGTAGGAAAACTGTAGCACAGTGTGAATGTGGTTTTACATTGCTTGCAGCTTAAATAATTGATTATTTTGCAGCTGGTGATACATAATATACTGGCTTGAGAGTTCTCCACAGATGCTTTACATAGCTTTCAAGGTCTCAGAAGTCCATTTTTCATACAGATAACTCTCATGATGGTCTATTAAATTATGTGGAAATCTAAAAAAAAATCAGCTTTTTCGATACAGCTGTCGCAAATCAATACTGATCCACTACAAAGGTTTGCATCAAAATACTATAAGACCAATGCAAAATTCAAATTGGATTCCTTTTCTATGGTTTGATCATACAATGCATTGTCCTAAAACTTTTAGAAATTGCAAGTGAAATCTCCACCTTGCAGCCCTTGTATCTCTGAAAGCAAATATGCAATGCAATAGAAAATAACTGTATATTCGTGATTTGTAATAAAAGCAAAAACTCAAATATAACCATATTATGATATTCTAATCAAAATATTGCAGAATGCAGTCTTTCAAATAGAATATTCTTCATCCCAGCATTTGATTTCAGTGTTTTTT